>VZRX01019644.1:0-12267 GCA_013398075.1 Notiomystis cincta
AGGTGTCTGCAGGTGGAGGTGTCTCAGGTGTCTCAGGTGTCTGCAGGTTGAGGTGTCTCGGGTGTCTCGGGTGTCTGGGGTGCTGCACAGGTGCCAGACAGGGGCAGGGCTTGCGACTCCTCCCCTCTGGCTCAGCCACTTCTCATGGTGCTCCCCTGCCTCCTCTATTCCTTCCTCATCTTTTAATAAAAATGCCCAGAATTTGTTAAACTTGTAACAGCCAGGGAGCTGTGCCTGCAGAACGAGCTCTGCCCCTTGGCCTCTGCTCTTGCCTGCGTGGTCAGAGCCTGCTGCAGACCTGGGTGCTGGCCAGCTGGCTCTCACTGTACACAACACCCCAGCAGGCCTGGGGATCCATCCTCACACACAGAACAATTCTCCTTCTCAGGGGCACACTCCTCTGTAGCTCCTCCTGAGCTGACTGAGTCCTCTCACACAGGGACTGTCCTTTGAGCAGCCAGGTGAGGTCAGGACTTGGATGCCTGGAGGCTCTGTCAGGTACATTTGGCAAGTGAGGGAGCCCAGGTTGTGAGTACAGGAGTTGAAATACATTTCAAAGCCCCCTGAGAAGGAGACATCCAGGTTTGGGAGTGCCAGGTGTGCCTGGTGCAGCTGCTGGGGCAGAGGGAGGGCAGGGGGCTCAGGCCATGGACACTGCTCTGCTTGCAGGGCTGCAGGGAAACGAAATGTTTGTGTGTTTTGCTTTTCCTCTGAAGAACACAACTCCTCGAGAAGTCTTCAGGGAGTCTTACTGTTTACAGATTCTGAGGGAAGAGTTACCCTGGGTTTTTTTCTGAATGCAGTGGATCAAGTGAGTGAGAACAGTTTGGTCAGAAGGATATTACAGCCCTGATGCCTTTCTGGAAGGGCAGAGGATGGCAAGCTGAGACACTGCAATTCCAAACTGGAAGAAAGAGAAGGTCCAGGACCTCTGAGACCATGGTGAGACACTGAGCCATGTTGATTTGGGGACCACCATGGTGCAGAACTCTGAGGGGCTGAATGTGGTCCCAGGCAGTGCAAGCCCTGGGATTTAACAGCCTGTTAAATCTGAGATGTGGTGAAGAACCCAGGGGAGCCCATCCAGCCCCCATGTGCAGTCACCTTCCAGCTCCCTGCTGAATCCACTGGGTGAAGCCTTTCCACATGCAGAGCTGTCCCCCAGCCCTTCTGCAGCTGAAGGGCCACCAAGGCCCCTGGAGTGCTGGTGGCTTGTTCTGTGTCTGAAACAGAGCATCTCTCACCTGGCCTCTGGACATTGATCTGAAATGGCTGTTCATCCTTGTGTATCACCACAAAATCCATCTGGAATGCTAGATCCTTCCCAATTCAATGCCAAGCTTCCAGATTAGTCCAAGTGCAAGATAAGAATCATTAACGAACTCCAAGCAGCTGCATTCTTCTGGCCCTGGCAGAAGGCTGGGAGAGGATGAGTGCTGTGAAATCCCTCTGCTGCCCTCTGCCAAGCAGTGCCACAGTTTTCAGCCCCATCTCGCATTATTGCCGTTGTTGTCCTTTAGGGGTTGATGTTAATGACGACTGAAGGAGCTTAATGAGCATGTGCCTCGAATAAGCTCTTAATACACCTTATAAAATAATTACATTTTATTGAAAATTCCACAGGGCCAAGCTCACAGGAGCAGTCAGGGGTGCCAGTTTAATAGGATACGGTACAGTGCTTTACTCAAATAAGGGCAGAGCCTTCAGAAGTTCACCTTCATGGCCACAAAGGACAGCAGGGCCTCGTGAGCACAGAGCTGTGGGATGCCTGCTGTTCTCCACCCCAGACACCCAGGAGAGGCAGCTCAGCTTAAGGATCACAAACCACTCTGAAATGGGCTGGTGTTGCACGGAGAGAGGAACAGGATTTGTGTTCTAGCAGCACAAAGACACCTGGTGATTCCTGATGAAAGGGGGCTTGTCAATGGCCTGTTAAACATTCTTTAAATAGGGGTGGTGAGCTCCTCTTCCTGGTCTGTTCCCATCCAGCACTGATCAAAGTTGTTGACCTGTTAAGGAAAGAAAGATATTCCCAAAGGAATGCCAGGGGCCTTTAACAGCACACAGCAGTGGCACCTCTTAACCGGGCTATAGAAAGTTCTTAAATAGGAAGGAATGACAAAGATCCTATTGAATCTGGGTAGGGTAAGTTTCTCATCATGTAAGCATTTTGTCAGAGGAAATGGCTGAATGACTCACAGGTACATTGCTTGTAATACATTTCATTGGAAAATTAAGATTTGTAAATTTATTTTTCATCTTTAAGCAAAATGTTCCACATCTACCACTGAGGAAATATTCCTTGAGTCTGCACAGAATAAAAGAAAGTACAAATGAAATACTCCCATAATGTGCTTTGAATGTTATAAAATACATTTTCTGGATGATATTTAAACTCTTGTGAAAACTTTTTCAACCAGTGCCAGTGTTAAAATATTATGTTATTTATACTGCAAAAATGCTTAAAGATCTCATAATTTCAAGACCAGGCCCTTCAACAAAATGTGTTTCTTTTACTAATGGGCCCATGAAAAATCCTTTCAAAACAGTCACTAAATGTGTGCAAGACCTATATATCAGAGGCTGCAAGGACCAGGGAGTCAGTGAGCATCCTTGCTGCCCATGTCTCTCCAGGCAGGGAGTCTGCAGCTACTGATGAGATCTGAGCTGCAGCCTCGACCAAAAAAGCCACAGAAAAACCAAGGGAAGCCTTCAGCATCCAGATCCCAAACTCCTTTGCTGGCAAAATTCTAAATTTTGTGTTAGCACAGAGTCAATACAGAAAATCACAAGATGCTTTATAAATGTGAATTTCTGGTGTTTTTTTTCTCTGTCTTATGGTTTCTGAGTCCTTACAGGAGACTCCTGCTGTGTTTTCCAGTTTTTCCTTTGTAACTGTGGAGGTTAACAGTGTATTTTAAAATGTCATATGCCTGAATAATTATCAAATTCCTACAATTCCTGTGACATTTCCAGGCTCCTGTCCATGGCTGCTCATTCCTACCCAGCTAACCAGAGCTTCTAAGCCTGCAGCTGAGGAACACTCCCTGTATAATTGCTTAAGCTTTTGGCACAAGCACAGGGTGGGATGAAAACCAGGGAATTTTCCAGACTGGGTCAACTTCAAGGAGAACAGAGTGGGAAAGAAATGGGAGGGGAATGTCCACTCCTGATGGGAGGGGAGTGTCCACTCCTGATGGGAGAAGAATATCCACTCCTGATGGAGGGGAATGTCCACTCTGATGGGAGGGGAGTGTCCACTCCTGATGGAGGGGAATATCCACTCCTGATGGGAGGGGAATGTCCACTCCTGATGGAGGGGAATGTCCACTCCTGATGGGAGAGGAATGTCCACTCCTGATGGAGGGGAATGTCCACTCTGATGGGAGGGGAATGTCCACTCCTGATGGGAGAGGAATGTCCACTCCTGATGGAGGGGAATGTCCACTCTGATGGGAGAGGAATGTCCACTCCTGAGGGGAGGGGAATGTCCACTCCTGATGGGAGAGGAATGTCCACTCCTGATGGGAGAGGAGTGTCCACTCCTGATGTGAGGGGAGTGTCCACTCTGATGGAAAGGGAATGTCCACCAGTCACACGCCTTGCCCAGAGCAAGTGCTAGTTGTGCCCACAAGGTAAAATAAACAGCAGAGAAGGTGGCAAGAAGTTAAAAAAGTGAAAAGAAGATAGGTTGAAAAAAGAAAAGAAAAGCTGTTTGGGCAAAGCACGTCCCAAGCATTCCCAGGTTTTTCCCTCCAGTGTACAACAGGGAGCCCAAAGAAGGCAGGGGAGGCTCCTGGGGATGTCCCCCTGCACACAGGGACACGGCAGGGGCAGTGCCCTGTGGCCCTGGGGAGGAGCTGTGTCCAGGCTGGGCTGGCTCTGCTGCCAGCCCCTCCAGTGGTGCCTGCAGTGCTCAGTGCCAGGGCTGCTCTCTGGAGCTGCCTGCGGTTTGTCATCGGCAGCTCTGTGAAATAATTTCATTAGGCAGGTGTGAGGTGTGAGGTAAATGTACAGAGTAATCCTGTAGAACACAATCATCATCACATTTTGATTCCCCTGCCCATCACCTTCCACATTTATCTTCAGAGACCTCTTAATGAAACAGCTGCTTAGATTTAATTAAACAACAGCATTATATAAACAAGTTCTTTTGTTTTGTGTGCTGAACAGGGCATTCATCTTCAAAAGCTTTTCTGCCAGAGCTGGCCTGGCTGCCCCTTGACTTGTCTCTACTCCAATTACCACTCCAGTTTAGCTGATTAATTTGTAGCCACTGGCAAACATGCACAGTTGGCAGGACATCATTCCGTTTCAGTGACAAGCACTATAAAAAGATCATTATTTTCATTAGCATAAATAACTGCATGTTGATAGAACTCTGGTTTCTGAAAATAGGTTAAAGTCTTAACTGTCTTTATTCATTACCCAGATATAATTGGAAGTAAAATTATCACATAAGTGAACAATAAGCTATCAGTGTATAATGCTTAATGACTGCACTCAGCCCAGTAATAGTCTGGAATGATTTTTTTTTTTTCTTAAAATGAGACATTTTTTTGTAAGTGCCTGTATAGACACACACAAATTTTTTACAAAACCATGCATATTTGATGTATATAAGAAAAGTCAGTGAAAGAAGCACTCACACACAAATAAATATGTTTTCTCCTACATTTCCTAGGGCACACAGATATTATTTTTCCAGTCACTGGCCTGGGTTGGATGCTTTGAAAGCTTTTCTAACTGCAGCTTCTAGTCAATCATGTTCCTAAGAGTTTTTCCCTTACTGGGTCTTTAAGAGTTGATATTGTATAACACATTCCTTTGAGAGGAAAGGCTTGGTTTTGTGCCATTCCCTTTTCTCCACCACGATGACACCTGGTACACCAAGACACCAACAACAAGAAAAGAAAGCAGCAATAATAAGAAGTGTTTGAAAGGTAGCACTTTCACTAGGTTTAGTCCCTTAGCCCAACTTAGCAGCTCTTCAAATGAAAAAGTGTATTAATACACAGGATGTGACCATCTGGATGGGTTTAACTCACTGTCCTAGAGGGAAGCTTTGAAATGAGATTTCTGCTTTTAGCTCTTAGGGAGTAGTGGGTTTTATTTCACTCCAAAACCTCAACGTTTATAAATGTATATATACATATAAACACACAGAGCCCTGTCTCTGTAGCAATGGCCTTGGGTAAACACCAGCAAATGCTGGTTTTAGCCAAGCACGAGTTTTAGTCACTGTACTGCCCATATGTGTTCATGGCTCTGAGAAGAACAGCCCTTCAAAGATACCACTGTTCTTTTTTTACTTAATTCACTAGTGAGAGTATTAGTGGTAAAATAATTTTTTCTTTGTGTTATACAGCAAAATAAAAAAAAAAAAAAAGGGAGAACTTCATGGAAGAACAAGAGAGGCTTTTTCTTTTTTTTTTCCTTTTTTTTACCATCAAGAAACCTTGCCACTGCTTTGAAATGTTGCCCAGAGCATTTCTGTGCCCAGCTCGTCTGTGTCTTTTTCTCTGTGTCAGAAGATGACTTTGAAAATTAGCTGGTTTATATAACAGAGAAGAGCCAAGGGTAATAAAAAAGAGAGCAAATGATTGCCTCAGTATTGAATATTTTCCAGGAAACAAAATGTAGAGGAGTGAAAGGTGAAAACAAGATTTGGACTCCTGACATCCTGCATCACCACAGCTCCTCAGAGGTGTCCCCAGCCTCCCAGGCAGAGCCCTGCCCTCCTCCTGGGGCTGGGTGGGGTGTGGAGAGAGCTGAAGGACCTCTCACGTTGTCAAAGGAGAACCAAACTGAACATGGCTTGCAAAAGGCTGTGTAATATCTGCTGGAATTTCACACCCAGGGTGGGATGCAGGGGAGAGGAGCAGGGCAGCACTGGTGAACACCCAGGCTGGGAATGGAATGATAAGTTTGGATTCTAAAATGGATTGTTTGAAACAGATCTTGTGAAATGTTTATTTTGCAACAAATAGCTCATAAACCAACAATAAAGGCACATTGAAACATGCTTTTGCTCTGTCAAAAACAAGAAAAAAAAAGAAAGAAACAAGCAGGAGAACCCTCTGACTTCATCCTATGGATCATGAAGAAGTCTGGGAAATGCCTCAGGATCAGTGATTTAGGAAGCCACGGTGTTTACTGAGGGCAGCAGGAGCCAGAGCTGCACAAAACTGTGGTTACCTTTTGGGGAAGGAAGAAGAGGTTAAGGGTTGTTTGCAGCAGGCAGTGACTTGCAGAGAGGAGCAAATAGTTTGGTTTGTTTGTTTGAAGTTACTGCAAATCACCCTTGAAGGGTAAATAAATCATGTTTTGGACCTGGGTATTTGGGGTGTTGCTGAATAGGATGCACAGTATGACAACAGAAGTCAGAAATCAGGGTAGAGCTTGCCTATTTCATCTCTGGAGAAGAGTGGATATTTAAGATGCAAGGCAAGTGTTAGCAAATTGTGGCTTTTTGGAACAATTGCATTGCCTTTCTGAAAAGCTGCAGAGTTCACCTGGGTTGTATGGGCACAGGAGAGGAGCTCTGTGCAGAGCAAAGACTGCAGGGTGCAGCAGGGGGGTGCCTGCCTGCCAGGGCAGCTCTAAACCTGCTCCACCATCCTTTAGGGAAGTGCTCCTTCCTCAGTGCCAGCAAACTGCAAACAGCAGCTTGCCTGGATTTTCTTAATGAAATAAAAAGGCAATCTTTATTTTAGACTTTATTTGGCACCCCTGAATAACAACTATCATCTATAAAAAAAAATCAACAAAAAACCAGAATAGCTTCTTATAAAACACAAAAATCATCTTGCATTTAATTCACTTCAAGACCATTTACCTGCAATAGGGGCTGTGATGTCTTATTAAAGTCCCAGAGTGGCCAAGGTGCCCTCAGAAGCCCCTGCTCCATCCTCAGGCACAGTTACTGGTTTGGCAAGCCTCTAGCAAGTGACAGTGGGACTCTGTGCTGTCAAACCCCAGGCAAACACAGCGCTGCTTAAGCCCATGCTCAAGATGTTTTTTTCCCCTCTGAATGATTATTTCTGTGACACCATCCTTATCACAGGAACTGTCCCAGAAAGCACAACAAAAGCAGGTGTTTTTCCTCACAAAAACCAGTGCTGAGGACTGTCCTGCTCCTTTGCTGAGCAGAAAATGCTTGTGCTTGTATTTCCTTCAGCTGTTACTGTCCTGGCTGCCAACATGGCTAAACTCATGATGGATCAGGCTCACTGCTGCAGGATGCTTGCTTGGAGTGAGCCATCCAAATGCTTTAAGAGGCATCCATGCTGTTCTCCAAGTACCACTGCTGGCTGCCCTCCAGTAGCCCTATCTGGCTAATCTAATGCTGCAGAAACAAAACTGTGGAGATTAAAGTGCAAAAGCAATGTGTGTGTTCATGTTTGTGTAAAAACAGGCTGGGGAGAGCAGGTTTTTAACATAATGCAGGTGACCTGGAATGTTTTCCATTCCTGTGTCCATTTCCCTATGTGTCAGACAGCACATTTAGAAACTTTTTAGCTTTTTGAGCGTGGATTTTTGGGCTGAAGGATCACAATGAAGCTTTATAGCCCTTTCTTATGAAGTGTGGCATTTCTGACATTATTTGATGTGCAAGAGCAACTGCATTAGTCAAAGGCCACGCTTGAATAGTTATCACTTTAAGCCCATGCCCTGGGAGTATTGTATTCGGTTCCCTCATTATTTCCAGCCCTGCAGGTTATACCAAGAGTTGCTATTAGTACATTACAACCAGAAAATGGAGGTAGTCACTTTCTATAAGGGTCAGGTTTTCCTCCCAGGTGCAGGCAAACTTCATTCCATACCTTGAGTGCACAGGCAGTGCCCCCCATTCCAGGAGTTTTGGCTTCCCAAATGTTTTGTGGTCAGCTTTGGTACAGCTCTGCCTTTTGGGCCCAAGACTCTCTTGGACAGCTCTGAAATATTTAAGCAAGTTTAACCTTACAGCATCCACATGATGCAGCCTTCAGCCTGCTCCCCTTGCAGCAGCTCCTGCACCTACCAACCCCAGGCTGCAGTACCTGCAGAGGGTTTGGGGCATGGCACACTCCTGTAGGAGAAGAGCATCTGAGCATGGAGTGAAATGGAAAAAACAGGGAGCACTGTCCTCATTTAAGCCACGTCTGGGGGAGCTGTGTGGCTGAGCTGCAGCACATGGCCACGTCTCCACCCCCTGCCTCTCGTTTGTTAATCATTTCTGGCACGAGCAGTGAGATCACTTTTGGTACATTTCACAGGGCTGCCTCGCATCTGATCACCAGTAATCAGTGAAATGAAAGCCATCACTTTAGTGATAAGATGATAGGATAAAATCTCAATGCATCTCACTGATGGTGCTTTGCTGCAGGGGCCCAGGAAAGAACTTTATTTGGCTGTGAATGTTGTCTACATTCAATAGTGCTTTCAAACCTGGTCTTTAAATGTGGCACCTTCCCTATAAATAACACCCATTCTTCCCTTAATTGCAGTCCTAACCAGCATTAGTAAAAGAGTAACATCACAACTGCATCCCAAAGAATTTCTTGTCATCTTAACTTGTAACAGAGTTTCAGCAATACATAAAAAAGGTTTTAATTGGGCAGTTTCCTGGAAGCTTTCTGAGGAGACACCAGGCTCCAAGAAGCCTCAGGCCTGTGTGAAATCCTAAAACTACAGCAAGCTATTTTTGACCCTGCCTTTTTACAGTAGTATGTTAAGAAAAAAGAAACTATCCAAATTCTGAAATATTCCTCTGCATATTTTTTTTTTTACTGAGAAAAAGTTAAAAAAATAAGATGTGATGATGGGCATTAACCATGCCATTTGAAGAATTTAAATGCTGTGGTGTTAGGGAGGGTGTCAGTCGATAAATGGACTATCAGGATGATATATTTAACATATTTATGCAGAAATAACTTTCTAAAAGGTAAATATAGACTACAGATTATGTCTAGTACACACAGAGGTAGTGAGTGGAGATACCTGAGGGGTTTTCTCTCTAATGTTTGATGTTTAATAAAGGTTTTTATTCAAAACATAGTCAGGTTTTGAACAGTTAAGGCAAGGCTGCTAATAGTGACCATTCTCTAAGCTGCTGTTGCAGTGGCCAAGGGGTTGAGAGGCTGTTTGCCACTGGTCAGCCTGCTGCTGGAGCCCCTGCCCTGCCTGAAAGGCACAGTGTGTGTGCAGAGGACATTCACCCCTGCTGGGGATGGGGCTCAGCCTGCCACCTCCCAGGTGGAACCCTGCCAAGAGCACCAACCCCTCCCTGCAGGCTGCAAAGCCCAGGTCCCACAGAGCTGCTCTCCAAAGGCCAGGAATCCCCAAACTGGGGCCTGGGTGGATTGCTGCTCTGGCAGGACTGTCCTCCCCCTCTGCCCCAAGGAGCTGGTGCAGATATGGAAGAGAGAACCCAGGGGCTGAACAGCCCAGCAGGGGCTCATCTCTGGGGCCAAAAGAGCTCCAGCCCCAGCTAAGAATCAACATCTCAGTTTGGAGAGAAAATGTGGGAAGAGATGGAAGAAATACTTTTGACTGAGAGACATAATAGTTTATAGTTTTACAAACTGTAAAAGACACATGAGTTATCACAGAGGCAGAAGCCTTCTACACTCACACCCTGAACGTGTGGGGGGCTTCTCCCCAGAGTCTGGACACAGATTCCGTGGTTACTTTCCTGGGAATTGAGGGAAAGGATCTCGATGTGTGCCCCATCAGCAATTGGATGGTAAGATACATTAAATCCTAAATTGTGTTACTTCTTTGCTAGCTGTAAAATTAATGGTACCTTTAACCCCATCCTGTATATACCTACCACTAGTGTCTTTATTCCTGTGTAGTATACAGTTTAAGTCTTATGTCTGTTAGTTTTATGTCTATTGAATAAATGATTCATTCTACAATAGACCAAATCAGCCATTATTAAAGAACTTGTGAACAAAAGTGGGTTTTGGGGTGCTGGCCACCTCAATAAAGGCACTGCCTGCTGCCTGAGGCCTGGGCAAAGGCAGGGATTTATCTGAGCCCCCACACCCATTGGGAACAGTGCTCACAGAGGGAAAGGGAGGGAGCATCCACAGCGTCAGCAGTGCCGTGGCTCCAGGGAGGGGAGCGCGGGGCTCGCGTGGGAGAGGAGAAAGGCGGAGCAGCCCCGAGGAGCCGCGAGCAGGACATGATGTATGAGCACTCTGCTCCTTTGCACAAGGCAGCACTGGAACACCAACTCGTTTCCATGGCAACCTGAAAAAGAATTACGGCTTTAAAACTGACTGAATGGTAGCCCCATGAAAAAGTAAAGGGCAAGACCATATCTTTCTAAAATATAATTTAGTATTAAGTCACCTGAACGGTATTAGCTAAAAGGATTTCGGCACTAGACTTGGGAAGTGACCCTTTTGGGATACGGAGTGTTAGGTTTTCCTAATGGTGTGCCTGAGATCTGAAGGGCCTGGCGGACACACCGTGGCGTGCAGCACAAAAGAAGAGGAAAATACCTTTATGCCTGAAATCTCTTACCAGAAAAACAAGAAGTTACAGAGGTGAAGGGGAGCGGAATAATCTGATAGAAAACTGACACTTTTATAAAGACATGGGAGCACGTGTGTTGAGTGGCTGGTAAAAAATACTTGGGGAAGGAAGGAGAAATGTGGTGAAAACGAAACAATCCCTGGGGTGAGTGGGGGGAGCTTCTATATTTAGACTGGAGACACGTCCAGTTAGGCTAGGAGGCCAGAATCTGCCTCTAGCATGATGCATTATCCTGCCCTCTGAACACAAATCTAATCCTGAAGTCCCTAAACATTTCAGAAAGTTTTTTGACAGAAAAAACTCCCATTAACTGCAGCAAGTGTTGAGAAAAATGGTCAGGGTTTGGTCATTTCTGTGAAACCAGGGCTGGGGAGAGGGGAAGGGAGCAGTAATTTGTACATGCAAGATGACATTTTTAACACAACAATAATTAAAAGAAAGAAAATCAAAGTTATTATGGTTGAAAAATTTTGGAAAGCAGGAATCTAAATTTATTGTCAGATAGTTTTCTTTGCAAACAAATAAAAACTAGATCCCAGCAAGGGCCCATGTCCATCAGTCACAGAGAGCACTAACCAACATTTGGAAAGTGTGGTTGGAACAAGGCAGAGAGGCAGATCTGGACAGACTGACAACAGACAATGGCACTGTTCAGGGTTTGGTCACTTAAACCTCACTGCAAATTACAGAAATCAGTATTTTACCAAGCAATATGGCCAATTCAGGACTGAGAACAGTGTCATGTCATGAAAACAGACTTTCTCTCAGGAGTGGGGGCCATTCACCTCCTCCCAAGCCCAACTGTGCAAGTTGTGCTGAAATCTGGGTGTCCCTGCTCTCTCAGTGGTTTACAAAAAAGCAGCTGTCTGTAAAAACTCATTAAAAAGTCTTGTTCAAAAAATAAGTACAAGAATTGACCTCGGTTTCTAGAAATGGCCACAAGAAGGAATTATTTCTGTGTCTGGGTAAATGAGACCTTCGATCTGCAGCCCTTTTTTTCCTTTTCCCAGCAGAAACCTGCAAAAACCCATTGCTTTTGAGTCTTAGTGTCCTGATTCTCAAGAATGATCAACACTGTTAATCCCTTAGGCTGGGATTTTCAAAGGGATCTCAAAAGAAAAACCTCAGTGAAAGAAATAAGCACTCTTGGCACCCTGGCCATCCCTGTCTGTGGGCCCCAGAGGGGGAGAAGCCCAAGGCTGGAGCTGAGTCCCCAGTGTGCAGGATACCTTTGCCCTCTTCTGGGAACACTCTCTTAAAACATCATATTAAGGTGTAGGTTGAAACAAATCACGAGTGTGTTTAATAACGTATAAAACAGCTTAGTAAAATTGTCATGAAAATTTAAAAGCTTGGGCAAAAACCCTACACCTCTGCCATTTATACTGATGACAATGATAATGAAAAAAATAATGATGTTTTAACTTACCCATCAAAAGAATTTATTCGCCCTAAGAGAGTAGAAATGTGCAAAGCTGGTGGAAAGATATACTTACCTTGAATTTATAAACTGCTGCTCAGATAAAGAAATGCAGGGTGAGGAGTCACCTCATTTGCATTCCTTCATTCACCCTTGGCTGTTTTTTCAGCCAAGTGGATGCAAATTCTTTGAAGCCATTAGAGCTGGTAAGAGAGAAGCCCTGAACCTGAGCTGGGATTCACTGTCCACACATCTGGGCAGTGGTGATTCCCTGGGCACCCCAAGTGCCAGGGGGCACCCACAGCCCTGCTGGGCACCCC
>VZRX01019645.1:0-57932 GCA_013398075.1 Notiomystis cincta
GGCTGCCGGGGACGCCGCTGCCCGCCGCCACTTTCTCATGATGTCATTCCACCCCCGCCGCCGCTGCGGGAGCGCGGCCCCGCTGCGGGAGCGCGCATTCCTGGCGTGCCGCCGCCGGTGCCCGCCGTAATGTCGCGAAGCGCAGCATGGGCGCCGCCGGGGAAGAGTCCACCTCCCCCTCAAAAAGCCCCACCCCGCCATGTGTCTGGGGTGCCGTGTCCTGGTCCAGGCTCCCGTGCCAAGGAAGAGAAGGAGCTGCTGGAGACGGTCCAGCAGACGATGAGGGGTCTGGAGCAGCTCTCCTACGAGGAGAGACTGATGGAGCTGGGGTTAGTCTGGAGAAGGCTGCCAGGGCATCTCATCAATGTCTCTGAAAATCTCCAAGGGGTGCCAAGAGGAAGGCGCCAAGCTCTTCAGTGGTGCTCAGCAACAGGATGAGGAGCAGTGGATGTAGACACAAAACACAAGTTTCACCTCAACAGGAGGAAGAATTTCTTTCTATTCAGGGTGGCAGAGCTCTGGAACAGCTGCCTAGGGAGACTGTGGAGCCGCCCACTCTGGAGACATTCCAAACCCGCCTGGAAGCGTTTTTGTGTCACCTTCGGTGCCCAAAACCCCAGAGCAGCGTGTAATGAGGAATTTGATGGAGCAAAGCTCACAGAGGCTTTCTGTAGGGGAACCATCACCAAGCTGGTGAGAGGCATGAGTCCGGTTGGGAGAGAAGACAGGGATGGCTGGGGTGTCTCGTGGTGAGGAGGTGTCACTGATGGGACCAAACAGGCAGGGACAGACCTAGATCTAATGGAATTTAGCCCATATTTATCCTGGGAGTAAGCAAACGGAGAAGGGAGGCAAAAGCAAGGTTTTGTTTCTTCAACTGGAGAAACCTCCTGTTAGGCCACGCTAGAAGTGAGCTCGTGGAGGGAGAGGCTCCAGAGGAAGTCTGGCAGACAGTAACAAGGTGAATAAACAATGTATTTAAGCACCAGCATCCTCAAAGTAAAAGTGTTTTAGTGCAAAGCATTTTGATTTTATAACCAGCAGCTACGGTTTCTTTTTTGCTCAGCTGACCATGTGTTTTGGTAATATATCTGCATGAAAATGGCCAGCACAGACACTGGGGTTTTATATGGATGTGTGAGGTACGAAAAAGCACATCTTGGCCACATAGAGCATTTGAAATTGATTTACAAGATAAAGAAACATTTTCTCTATTCCCCAAAGTGACACTTGCTCTTGCAGCATGGCAAGGCATATCAAAGGCACATAATAAATACCATTGGAAGATTGTTGCTGAATTGTCTATTCAGAAAGTTTTGAAGTACAATATTATTTGTCTTTAGAAAAACACAGGGAGATGTTTTGTGGTGATTTTGGGCATAATTCCCCATAAGTGACAGTAAATCAGTATGGATCACACACACTGCAGAAATGCTGTTTCAGGAATGTCTTTGGTGTCTTTTTTTTTAATATTTTTATATTTTGTCTGTCTTTCTCTGCCAGAAAAGCCCTATGCATTAGTAGTAATTGTGATCCAGGGTAGGCTCGGCTGGTGGGGTGGCTCCATGGAGGCAGATTTGCCCCCTGACTAAACATGTTGGCTCCAGGGAGAGGCAGCTGCAGAGATCAGTGAACATCCCTGTGCCCTTTTCCATGCAGTAAAAAAGGATAGAGAATGAGGATAGAGGCTTATTTCTGGACTCCCTGGCCTAAACACAAATGAGATCTGGCATGTTTTATGCCACTATCTCCACCATCCATCTCCCAGAGCCCAGAAGTGAGTCTGTGCAGCCACACACTGCACTTCTTGTTTCAGTCCACTGTCGTGTCCACTCTTTCTCCAAGGAACTCTGCCTGACAGTGGTAAATCTGCTCACTGCATCTTTGCAACATGCCCTCTGAGTAAAAATAGTACAAACAACCTCTGGGGCTGGATTTTTGTGGGTGCTCAGCACTTCTTAACTCCAGTTTAAGCCAGTGGCAGTTCTAGGTTATCACTAAATCAGGTGCCTGGCTCCCTTGTAATCTCACCTAATCTGGGGTCCCAATTCTTTATATATTAACCTGGGATGGAGGGAATGGCTTTAAAAATCAAAGCCCTATTTAGTTGGACACTCAGCTAAGTTGTTTCCATGGTCTCTCATCCTTTTTGTTGATTTAAAGTGAGGTGCTATTGTTGGGAAGGCCCTGGAAGCTGGAATTGCTGTGGTCACCTGCAAGATGTTTGCATCCCTCAGACCATACTGAGATCCTCAACCATGCTGCTCCTTGGTTGTAAAGTGGATTGGCACCTCTCTGAAGGACAAGTATGCATTCTTTGAACCTGTAGTAAAAATAATTTGTCTCAGAACCAAGCCTAAAACACTGGATTATGGTTTTGACCTGAAGCATAGATGACAAAGTGATACATTGGCAAAACTCAGGCATTTTTCAGAGCACATGAATTCAATGGTAGTAATACCACCAACTTCAAAGGGAGCAGGACTGAATCTGTAATGTATGGCACTAATGACTACAATCAAATAAACTCACTTTGCCAGGGCTTTCTACCACCTTTAGCCTCATGTGTGTGTCTTTGCACTTTTATGTGTGTGCCAAAGGAGTGGATCCAGGGTGCTGCCATTTCAGATCTGCTAGATTGGTGAAAATATAAATAATGATGCAAGGTGACAAGATTTAGGGAATCTGGTGTACTTGTTTTCACAAATCAGTAAAGGAAGCGAAGAATTGGGAACCTTGAGAGGCAAGATTATAGTCTTAGTAAAGCCTTCAAAATACTTACATTTAATTTGAGCTGTTTGTGGCAACTGGTGTTTTCTTATTTACTTGAGGTGCAGCTCAATTTCATGAAAAATGAGTGTGGAATAGCATACCTTTGGGGAAGCACATAATCCTAGAATTACATCTTTGTATCCTATTTATTTTATGTTCTTTTTGCTGTGCCTGGAACACTACACAGTGTCAGCAGTAGCTCATTTGTCCCCTCTAGTTGATTCTTAACTTGACTCATTCTCCTTGGAGTTACAGGTAGGGATAGAAGAAGATGCAAAGTATGATAATAATCTCCTATTTTAATCAGTTGAATTTCTTTTGTTGAATTTTCATTTGTGTTTACATCGACTAAATTGCTCAGATTTGCAACCTTGGATTGTGAATGCTTCTTTTCAGGCAAGAAAAATTAATAGAGGAATCATTTTTCTCAGTGTGTATTCCATTTCAGAGAGATTAGTTTAAAAATCAAAGTAAAAATAGGAATGTTAATTTTGATCAACAAATACATCAACCCAAACCAGGCACAGAGTTCTCCTCCAGCCACAAGCCTGTGGTGTCATGGTGTGAGTGCTGACCACCAGCATGTCTTGAAATGAACAGGTAATGTCCCAGAATACTGAGCTGGGAAAAAGGAGGATCTGGAAAAGGGGAGTGGCTGCATTTTTGCTTGAAATGCATGATAAAGCTATGCCTCCACCTTATCTCTCCTCTTTAAAATCTGTGTACAGTTGGAGCATATTTTCTTCACAACCAAAGTATTTAATCAAATCCCAGCTTTGCCTTTGAATTTAGGCTGGAGAAAGAAACTGGTTAAAAAAGCTGAACACCCAGTGAAATGTTGGTATAATAGCAGGAAAATTTTCTCTAGAAATACCAAGAATATTTTTTCCTACTTCTGGAGTAATCAAATGATGTAACACAGATTTGCGTTGATGAAAATGAGGCTAACTTTTGAATGGTTTAGAAGCTAATTCAGGAAAAGACTGAAACATGTGCCTAAATTTAAATAAGTAAATACACTGGAATTAGTCATGTGCCTAAAAATTAAATATATGTTTAAATATGTTGCTGAACTGGAGCCTAAGGGTATGGTTTAAAGTTAAGGCTAAACTAGTCTAGACAGTAGCTGTTGCTGAAAGTGATTATTCTTCTCCTGGTTTTCTTCCCTGAAATACCCATCCTGGAGTAAAACCAACACAGCTTCTTGACAATAACAACTTTAAAAAGCATCCATTTCTCATAAAAACGAAAGTAAAATCTGAGTTAATGCTAAAATCCGTGGAGATAGGCTGGAGTCAGCTTTTGTGCTAACATGCAGCCCCTGTTTGATTTCACAAGCTCCAGCCTGTTGGAGACAGAACAGAGGGGAGCAGTTCTCACGCCGACCAGGATGCTTTTATTTCCTGTGCTTGTGGGCTCTTCCATCCTGCCAGTGATATCCAGGGGGAAGGGAACAGCAGAGAAAATATGTCAGTGAAACCAAGCTGGCTGCAAAGCAAGTGAGAGGAGACAGGGTGCTTTGAGATTCTCGCCCTTCTCAGTGGGATGCAGTAGGTGCTGGAGTTTTGGGATGCTTCCCTTGTCTCCTGAAAGACTGATTGGTATTTTTCTGGAATAAAGCCACATACTTCAAAGGGTGCTGACCTGACACAAAGGCACGTGGCCTCTTGGGAAGGGTTGAGGCTTCCTGGACACACCCCAAGAAGTCATGGGCTGGGGCAGATGATGCTTGCAGAGCTGTCTATATTTTTAAGGGTGGTGATAGCAGATCTCAGTCTCTCACTGCAGCCGTTGAAAGGCAGAAGAGGACCCCAGGTATCCTTCATGCAAGTTTTCTGTGGAAGGAGGAAGACTGGAGCCTGTGGATTTCCATTTTGGACCATTTGTGCTGCTGCTCACCACTTGACTGCCTGCCTGTTGAGGGCTTTATGATAAGACACTGAGCAAAGATCTCACTTGTTTTTAATCAAATGTTTCTATTGGCTTTAATATGTTGCACCCATCAGATTAGAGTCACTCCAGCCTTCCACACAGTGTCTCATTTATCTTTTTTCCTGCCATGAGCCCAGCTCTGCTCTGCTGACTTTGGTTCTGGTTATGCAGTCCTGTTGTGGAGAGGTGGGTTTTTTTTTTGCGGGGGGAGTGGTGCAATTATCCTGGTTGAAGCAACTAGGCCAAGGAACATCAAGCTGTAAAATAAAGTCTTGATGACATATTTGAACTCTTGGAGACCATGGGTTATCTGATCTACAAGGTCACTGCTATTCTCTGGGAAAGTTTAAAAGAATCTGCTCCTGTTTCAAGCTTAAAGGGCCCTTCTTGACAATTTTAGTATGCAAATACAGTTTTTCTGTAATTATATGCACTTGGTGAGTGTTTCAGACTATTTAGTACCTTTATTTCCTTTTTATTTCCTTTTCTTTTAACTGCTCATCAAAAGCAAAGAGAATAGAGTTAGTTTTAATGAACAGAAGGAAAAAGTGACTCCAGTAAGGCTCTTTCTGCTACCAGAAGGGAATGAAATGCAGAAAGGAAAATAACAATAATATGAAAATGAGAAAGCTACAAAGAACTTAAAAATTCCTTTTAATCATATAAGCTGTCATCAGTAGCAGAAATAAAGAATTATATTTCAGACATGACTTATACCAGGCATGCCTTTAAAACAAAAAAAGCAAATTGATAGTGCCTGAAGAGTCTGTGCCTGGGAATAAAAAAGTGCAGAATTAGGCCCTTGGAAGCCAAGTGTCTTTTCTGCCATTCAGTCAGAAGAAGAAAAGAAATTATGGTCCTTGATATTTAGCAGCTCTAACAGATGGACTTGGGGAAGCAGGGGGAAAATAACATCAGTGACAGTTTTGTCTTTCTGTATTTCTGAAAAGTCAAAATGTTAAAAGCTGTTCTATTGCAAAGATTCATTATTGATATGATTAGCTTAACAGTGTTCTCCTGTAATACAGATCATAAAGTCCCATCAGAATGGAATCAAATGATAAAAACATTGCATAATAACTTTCACAAGGCTACCATTAAGCTTTAAGGCTACAGCGTGGGAGTTTGTTACAAAGAGACCCTCTTACAACAGTAGATACTTAAAGTGAGAGGTATTTCCTACCCCAGGCTTTATTTGCCTCCAAGTCTGATTTCTGGCTGTGTTTATGTTCCTATACAGGCAGGCTTAGTTTGGCAGTGGGGTTGCTGCAATGGCACGAGGAGAACTATAGGAAGGGATTGGGCAGGCTGTTATTTTCCTTTCATGGGAAGCTGAATATTTAAACTCCTGGCCATTTTATCCTTGCTGGCTGGAGCAAAGTATCCCCCCTCTGTTTTCCTCCTGTTATGGAAACAGCATTATTCATTAGGATGAGGTTCCCCATGTCTTTCCTGCTGCTCTCTGTGCTATGGGGAACAAGGATAATGCATTCCCTTGCCTCAGGGATTATGAATTCAGTGTCCTTAAGGAACATGCAGTTTATCTACAAACCAATGCACCGCTTGTGCCATAAAAATCCCTTATCACCCAGTAGGAATATGGATTCAGCTCCATTTGTTTGGCTCTCTGTAGAGTTTAAGGAAGGGATCCTATTACCTTGCCATTATCTCCTTGGGCTGGTTTTACCCTGGTATAATTCCATGAAGCCACTTCTGACTCATGTTGGGCAGGTGGGGAATGACTGAGTGCATGGACTTAATGAAGTTACAGTGATAGCAAAATGTGAGCTGCAGTCTCCAGCAGGGAAAATCTTTCATTTTCCATTGATAAAAAGTTTATGATTAATCACCAGCTTGATTACATTACCCTTTAATTAAGCTTGTAAGTGCCGAAGAGTGGGGACTTTGATGTGCTTTTCCTTTGCTATATCCTGATTGTGGCCCTGCTGGTGTGATTTTATAGAACCATAAGATCATTTAGGCTGGAAAAGATCATCAAGTCCAACTGTTAAAAAAGCTCTTGCAGTAATTTCCCCTTAATGTAAGACTTCCCAGAAATTTGAGATATATTACTCCCTGCTGATGCTTCCACAGTTGGAACCACCTCAGTGGAAGGCAAAGATCTAGGTGAAAAAATGTGTTGGTTTCAAACCTTGGGATTTTCTTTGACAGAAAACTGCTGATTCTAAGCATGGATCTACAGTACAGGCAGCTGATCCCAGCAGTTTATGGTCAACTTCCTCATGCAAACTCACCAAAAAACTCACCACCACTGACTGCAGGAGAGCCAGGGCTGAATGTGGCAGCTCCTCAGCACAGACTACATGGATCAGGATAGTTTCATTCCAAGTTATGGGAGCCAGTTCCATCTCTGGTGAGAAATGTCCTGGGAAGATCAAGAGATGAAATGACAAAGGGAGAATTTTAGTTCTGGGCATAGTACCTGGGAGAAGAAAACATTTCAAATCTGAGTATGATTTCCCTGCAGAAATAAAGGGTGTTGATGATGCCTGGACTGAAGGATTCTTCTTCCCGAAGTCTGGGATTCTTTCTGACAAGGAGCTATTTTAACCCTTTTGCTTTTTTTTTCTAGCACTGCTGATGCTTTTCACTGAATCATGCCCTTGTGATAATTGTGGTGAAGCACTGTGCTCCTTGAAGATCTCTCCCAATCCCACAGTGCCTTCAGCACAAGGAGAAAGAGTCTTGACAGAAATCCCAGCAGGACTCTTGAACTCCTGGGCTGAGAAGTGAAAATTCAAGTGCCACATGTGGAACTTGCAAGTGCAGATTCCCTCAGTCCCAGCCTACCCTCTGTGCTAGGCAAATATTTTTTGACTGGTGGTCATTATCCTTCCAGCAGAAATGTAGCAGCAATAAAGTATTGTTTGAAATATCAACCACCAAAGGAAAGGCCAGGGCGCTGTGCTTCAGGTCTCCCTCACAGTATTGCAGGAAGCTTCAGCTCCTTTTCTCCTGAGGAGGATTTGGTGGCTGGGCTCAGTTAGGAATGGCCATGGGACAGGGTGATGGAAAAGGAACAAACCCCCTCAGGACTGACTGCCAGCACAGAGCCTTAACCCATCTAAAAATCCAAACTTTACCCACTTTCACAAGTCGTTCACTGCCTAGAGAGACAATCAGTCCCAAACCAGGATACACTAAGACCTTTGATAGTATCAGCCTGAAGATAAGGAGGAGATCTGCCAAGCCAGATGTTGGTTTCACTGCATGCCTAGGAGGCAGGCCCTGAGGCCTCAACCCTTTTTAACAAGTCACCAAGTCACCCTCAGGAAAAGTCACTGCTAAGATTTCCCTTCTAGAAAACACAGGCAGGAGTTGGAAGAGGGCAGGGATCAGGCCACAGGTCTGTTATTCCGCTCTGAGTTCAGCGTTTTGTTGCTGACAGTGACCACTGTGGGGCTGTTTCAGATGGTGGTCTCAAACTTCCAGTCGTCACTCCAGTGGAGCTGGCTGGGAACACCAGTCAGACACAGGTCCCTTCTGCTCCAATGCATCTTCTTAGCAGGAAAACCGGATTCTCAACTCAGGCTGCATCTTCTCTCCTGTCCTTCTGACAGAAGAGTGTTTAGAAACCCTCTCAGCCACCTTTGCTCCCAAGCTGAGGGAACCCAACCAGCTCGGGGCCCTGGCTCCATTCATGGCATAGTTGTCTCATATGTCTAGCTCAGCTGATCAGGATAGAGATGGAATTACACCCAGGTATGCAATTTTGGACTAGTTTAAGTGATATCACGCAATAATAGTAATGATAATGATCATATTATTTTATGCCATATGTGAGAAAAATTAGCTCAGAACGTACCTGACAAGCAGCACAATGCAGTGTTATGTACTCAAGAGTGAGAATACGAGTTACTTCACTCATTTTCATCCCAGCCTAGGGCTTAAATCTGGGAGACAGAATCATCTGCATGAGAAATGTGGCATGAAGCATCAGCCCGGGCTGATAGGAGCTGCAGGCTCCCACACAGCCCACACAGAAGATAGCACTATCTGATGGAAAGGGGTTATAGACAAAGTGTAGCTTTGCAGCCTCAGCTGAGTACCTTTGCAATGGTTTCCCACATCACTTAACAGCTTGTTTAACCTATCAAGATTAACCAGCAGGCTCTGCAAGAATTTCCCACAATCAGTAAAAATGCAGCAGAAGGCCTGAAGAACCACAGTAGAGGGCAAACACAACGATGGGCAGTAAGTGTGTGTTCAGCTTCTCCTGAAAAGTACCCACAGCTGTTCGGGGTCCAATGTAAATTCATTGCTAATATTTTAGTTTCAATCCTTTCCACATATATTGCAGTGCAGTCAGGTTTAGGAAAAGCAGCAGAAGTCTTGATTATTGAAGTCCTCTTACATGTATGGCAGAGTTTTGTAAAGCCACAGTTCTTTTCTCAGGCTGCACATATAATCAGTTATCTCTATGTGATTCTCAGAAAAAGAATTGATAATGAAGTGATTGCAGGGAGGTCTTTTACTTGAGTCTGTAAAGACTTCCATGAATTGTGACAGTGGATAAATGCCTTATTTAAAGTATGCCATCTTACTTTATATTAAGTTCACCTGGAGAAAGACAGCATGTTTTTTCATGATGATTTTCACCTTTTTACCATGCATCTTTGTTTATTTACTGCTTTTCAAAGTTTGGCAATTGGTAATGGATATGCCAACCATGCAAGCTAGAAAGTTTCCCTCTCTGTTATTAAGACCAATGGTTTCTTCTCATTCTAATTGCAAACTGCTTTCTTTATCATGAAAATTTTAGCCATCCTGAGGTCTAAGTGAATGCTAAACAAAACCAAAAACAAAGCAAGAGGAAGTTATGTGCACAATGTGCAGAAATAACCCAAATGCAAAGCCTGAATTCTTTCAGGAGGTGCTGAGCACCCCTGAGAGCTGCTTGCATTGATAAAGTTCGGCAATGGAGNAACTTTAGTCACAGAGATGCCGGAAGGAAGGGCTGGCAGATGAAGGTAACAGGTAGCAGAAGTGTTTCTTAGATGAGAATTCTAGTTACTTAAATGCTGTTCAACTTAAATTGCCTTTCCATAATTCAACTCCTGGAAACCCAAAAATATTATTCCACCCATAGAGCTGGTGCAGGGTACGTCAGCAGTGATGTAATATTGACAGACAAATACAGCCATTGTATTCACAAATACTCTCCTTACAGAACAAAGAGCATTGTGGCAGCATATACTTACTGCCAGCATGGTAGATTGCAATGTAATCAGTGACTTGGATGCATTGGGAACACAAACAAAAATAGATTAGCTAACAACCAAATTGTATTTATCTTGCTTGACAGGGCTCGCTCAATAATGAGTCACTTTCTGATCTAATGGCGCTGCCATCCCAGGTATTGTGGGCAATGGTTGCTGCTGAGAGGAGGAGTTCAAACAGCCCAAATGCTGCAGAGGCAGAGCAGTGTTGGCCTGTCCGTGGCTGCAGTGTGAGCACTGAGGCTGATCCCCAGGAGATACAGTGCAACATTCAGCTGCATTCCCTGAGCCGGGAATACCAGGGGCTTGGCCTCCTGGGGTCATCACAGATCTCTTGTGGGAGCAGAGCTGTTTTTCCAGGCAGGATCACAGCTGAGGGCCTGACACAGCCTCCTCCTTCTGCTGTCCATGCTCTGCTGACTGCAGCATCCCTCACCTCCAGAGTCTTGGGCAAGAAGAGCAAAATCCTTGCTCAGGTGACCCCAGAAGCACTGGAAGTCCTGGGATGTAGCTGACGGTCAGCTTCAACCACCCTGCTGAACCCTGTCTTTATCTGCCCTGAGCTGAGGGCCTCCCAAGCAGCCAGCACACGTATCAATAGCAGCATCACCAGAGCTCGGGACAAGCCAGTATCCCAAAGATTTCTCCAGGAGCCTGTGTGGTCTTGCTGGCCTCAGTCTGCCCCAGCCAGCGAGCTCAGACACGTCTCCATGACCTGCATTTCTTTGGGATCCACTGATGGATCTATTTGTCGGTAATCAATGGGGATGTGCAGGAAACTGTACCTCCCAGCATCGCTGCTCTGAGTATTAAAAGCGTCTCGAGTTCATAATGAGAATAATTACCTTGTTTGAAAATAGTTGTCAACTTAGTGTTAAATAAGAGAGCTTTGCGCTGAAGTCTTTTGGGTTCTAAATGAAAACATGCTATTCAAAGCAAGAATGGGCATGAATGTGATTTGGCTTGGTTCTGATCAAGTTACATTTGTTTAAAGGCCCAGCCCAAAGCCTGTGAAAGTAATTTGGAATAAATCAGCTGGAGTCAATGGCTACTGACAGCCTGGTATGGGTGAGATCAAACACCAGATCATTATCTTTTTGTGGTTTTCCTTTTCACATATTGAGAGGGAATCGGCCATTGATTTGTAAAACATCCTTTGGTTCCGGGGGTGGGGTGTGGGGTGTGGTGTCTGCCTGCCTACAGGATATGGCCCATAAAGCCACCGGGACGGTCAGGATTCCTCCCTCTGGATGTGCCGCATCTGCTCGGCTTTGCTGCCAGAGGTAATCGGAGAGTTAACAGTTTCACACAGAGAGCCAACTGACTGTGTGCGACCTGAGAGTCCAGCCAGGCATTCAAACCCAGGACGAAAGGATGAGTTAAACCACCACATTCTTCGCGGGAATGCTAATGGGTGACAGCTATCTCTTGCCACCTCGGTCTCTTGCTCTTTGATCAGAACCAATTACTTAATTTCTCTTTTTGTGCGTGATGGTGATGTTTTCATGGAAAACTAGTCCATTGAAATACTGAATGTCAGTAAGTCAGAAGAAGGGAAGGATACAAACCTGCAGTTTTCCCATGGCCTGAAAATGACTCCCTCCCTGGCTTAGTGCAGCCACAGGTATGAAGTTAATTTTAAGTCCTCTTGCCAGAAGGCTATAAATGTCTTTTCATCTTATGTTACATAAGTATCCAACAAATAAGAAGACTGTTATTACAAAGGCAACCACACCGAAAAAAGGTTTCCTTTACTCTGAAAACCTGCATGAAAGACTTCTGACGTTTCCATGGAATTTGTAGTTGCTGAACACTGTTGGAGAGGAAAATCCATTGGTTTGGGGGGTTTTTTGGTTGTTTTTGTTTTGTTTTGTTTTGGTTTGGTTTGGTTTGGTTTTTGTTTTGTTTTTGGTTTTTGGTTTTTTTTCAAAGAAAAAGAAGTATGTTTGATGCAACATCAAATCGGAATGCTATGAGGAACCAACCATGTAATAAATCTACTGTTAATCATGGTGATAATTTGCTTTCAAAGATGATGACCTTCCACATTCTTTCAGCTTAACATGCAGCATTCTGGAAAACAGTGCTAATATCAAGCACACTCTAATTAAACATTTCAGTGAGCCTTCTGAACTAGACAGAAAAAACCAGTACATGTCAGGAGTGAAAACTGTGAGGTGCTAAGCACATCTTAAGACACAAAACCACAGCTGAGTCTGACAGTGTTCAGGACTCGAGAGAAAGTGCTCAGCAGTGACAGGAAGGGTCTTCTAAATCCTTATGCTTCTTGTCATCAAGGAAATAACTCTGCTTGGCTTCACTGGGTGCTGAATGGCTGCTTTGCTCTTTGACCCGATTTTCTCTAGGGCAGCCACATTGTGTTTTTGTGCCAGTAGGTAGACATTTCAACAATGAGGTAAGGCACAGGAGGATGCCTCTTTGGAGATGATTCAGCACATTCTCAACATACCTCTCAGCAATTCAGGCATTCTTCCTGAAGTTGTTTAGTTGTGTTACAGACTTCATCTTCACCAATTGATTAGCATCAGATATATTTGAAATATGTCTTAAATGAGTTAACTTTCAGGCAGTAAGGCATCCTCACCTGCTCATTTCACAGGGAAGAAAAAAAGACCCAAACAATAGAAATGTCCATGTGTGTGTTGACATCCTGCTTGTGAACCAATATTGTCACAAGCAATAGGCTTGGAGAGAACAGGCCAATCAATGAATATGAACTGGCTTACACTAAGCTAAAATTAGATCCAATATCCTGAATGAAGTTCTTACAATTAACTAAATAAATACACAAGCTCAGGTAATTAATTTTGCAGTACTGTAAGTGCCTAGAGGCCACGTCTGAGACTGAGAGACATCTATACTAAGCACTGAAAATATATTCAATAAGATACAAACCTCGATCCTAAACAGCTTGCTGCTTATATAGACAAAAAGAACAAAGGACTGGGGACAGAAATCATTCTTTATTGCCTCCATGTCAGAGAAACTGGCCCAGAGAAATTGAATTGTCTTGCCCAACACTGTATAAGAATAATTTGGCAGGAATGAGAAACAAATGGGGAGCATCAGTATCAGCTTCATGGGTCTGTCCACCTTTTCTCTGGCAAAAATTTTTTTTTTTTTTTAACCAAGAGGCTTCTCAGGCGCAAGACAGCTTTGGACTCTTGTTTCTTTACATTACATTACTACTCTTTTGAAGCACAGCATGGTACATAGGAGCAGGAGCTTTTGGTTTCTGAGGTCTTTGATGAGCCTATGTCCTGCCTGCCTCACCAGAGTGAAACACAGCTCTGTTCCCTCTTAACCAATTATCTTTCTTCAGTAAAATTTCAAGGTGTCAAAAGCACAAATCCATGAGCACCCACATTTCTGCCGACTGCTTTCATTTGGTTCAAAAGCTCTTCCACATTCTTCCTTAAACCTGGGAGTCAAGCTTTGCCTCCTTTGTGTACATTTGGAAATCAGCTGTGTAGAGAAAACTTTGCAGATCTCACTGCAAGGGGAGCAAATGTGTCTTGTAAATCTTGTAGTGGTTTCTTCAAGTGTTACAGACCAAAATCCAAGGCATTTGCTTTGGCCTTTCTCCCTCTACTGACTCTCAATCCTGTTTCTTTCAAAATCAATGATAAAATGGTGGGGTTTTAATTTAATCTAGATTTTCATCTTCTTCTCCAGACAAACAGTACATGGTTCTCAAAGTTTCCTTCCCCCTTTTTCTGTAGAGAACAAACCTGAGAAGAAAGCTGAAAATCTAAGGTTTCAAAAGTATTATTCCTATGTCTTTAACCTCAGATTTGTGTTTCAGACTGTGATAGATTCATTTTGCAGTTAATCAATTATTGTTTGGGTTTGAAGAGGTTTGAAAAATTGGCTTGAATTAAATAGTCTGTTCTTCTTGCTATTTTAATTAAGGAGGTATTTGCAGTGATTCCCTAATGAAGATTTCTGTTTCCAGCAGTTTAGCTATAAAATATGACTTTATGTAAATCATTGAGTCCTTGTGGAACTCAAACAATTCAATGTCTCTGCCATCTTCCCAGCCATAAAATTCTTTTGTGCCTCTTTGCCAGACTGAAAGGCTAGGAAAGGTCCAGTTGACAAATTACAGAACAGTGCGTCAAACAATAATTTTTTTCCCAGAGAGCCACATATCTGAAACAAAAATTTCCTTTGGGTAGCATGGATATATAATTTGAATGCATGCTTATTTCCTAGTTCTGGAATATTTATTTACCTGAAATCCTGCAGCTGTAAGAACCATATTGTGACCTGAAGAAAAAGATGGCCTGGACATCTCCCTTTTTGATGCCTCCTGGCTGAGAGAGTGCAGAAAAAAATAGTCCTGTGTGTCTGATGGGTGCAAGAATGAGATTTCCAACCATGGAAAAGCCTTTAGAGACACAAGTGAGGTTTTGATCCCTGGCCCCAGTGTCATCCATTTTGGAAAAGTCTCTGGTTTTATTATTTCGAACAGGTCATCGAGAGCAAGGTGGAAAAATGCAGTTTCAAAACAGGCCAATGCAGTGTTTTCAGTAAAATAGCATGTGGTTTTAAAGGGAAATCTAATATTGGTCCTGGATCTCTTGCATATTCCTTCAGGTCCCAACACCTCTGCCTGTCCCAGTAGTTTGGTGCTCAGACCTGGAGGATGCAGCTGCCCCATGGGTTGCACGTGGCCACAATAACCCTAAACCCAGGGTGCCACTGAGAAGAGAATTCCTCCACCATGAATGAGAGATATTTTCTGTTTTCAGCTCTGTGTCATATGAATGGAAATTATGCAACTTGCTCAGGCTGGTGCAGTTCAGGGCTGTGCATTTGCTGGTGTGAACAGGAACACGGGAGCTGTTTTCTGTTTCCTGCGTTTGAACATGGTGCAAACATGATCCGGGCCTTCTGTACTGCTACTCGCTGAGACACTCTTTTTTAGGAAAGCAATTCGGGAAGAACAACAAAGAATTCTTCCTTGCAGGAAAGGTTGTGGTTGCCTTGCCAGCTTTCAAAATTAAAACTATGTTCCAGTCAAAAATACCTATTCAGGCTGACATCAAAGAGAAAAATGGGAGCAGGTCAGGGAGTTTAATTTCCATGGCACTCGCATTCATTCATATGTCCGGCACAGTAATGACTTACATGCCCATTGGCAATAATGGAATAGAGGGCCAGTGTGGATACAAAAGGAAAGGATCCTAAGGTAGCAGTAAGGAGACAGATTCCATGTTGGGTGGTTTGCCCATTCCTTGTTGGGTGTGATGCCCATTCTGTGTTGGGATGCAGCCCATTGAAGTTGGGTGGTGTCACTCAGAGCACAGGCTGCTGGTCTTTCTCACAGCAGCAGCATTCCCATTAATGAGAACCTTGTGGAGCCCACTGGCTGGGTTGAGGCTTTTGGGAATGATGCTCCCAGGGGGCCTGATGCCAGAGGGCTCCTTTTCATTGTCTAGAGACCAGGTCCTTTTAAATACACTGAATATAGCAGATGATTCCTGAAAATCTGGGTCTCGGGGCATATTTCCTGAATCCTTTGAGGTGTGTTTTCATACCAACTTTGTACCTTCTCAAAATCTCCAGTCCAGGTGAAGGACTGTATTGTGAAGGCAGAAGGTATGTAAACTTTAACAGTCTCTATATTCTCCTACTACTCATTATTTGCTTTTCTCATGGGACGATCCAAGGAGGCATTACATACTGTTGATAAATAGATTTTCAGCCCATTTCATTTAACCATTACTGCATTTCCATATCAAAGATTTTACACTTGGCATGCCCAAGCCCCTTTTATTTGTAATCTGTTCTCAAATGAGGAGTTTGGAATGGTTTTTTTCATTATGTGTTTCATCTGCAATGTACTGCCCTTGTGTTATTTTTTAAGATGAGATCTTATATGCTACCCCAAGTCATTCTGCCAGTCATTGGCTCTTACTTATTCTGGCCTCCTCATCTAACACCATTTCTCTGTTGAAACTTGTTGCTAGTTTTTTTCCAAGGATACACCATAGGATGTTAAGCATGTGCTGTATATCAAAGTGCAAATATAAACTAGTTGATAGTCTCCAATCACACCCTGGATAGGTGTGGCCTTTGGGAATTTTTCATTTGCTGGTTGGAGATCAGAATGTGCTTAACATGGCTCCATACACAGGATCTAAGTTGGGAGAGAACTAACAAGTTTTTTGGGGTTTGGGTTTTGGTTTTGGGGTGGTGCTTTAAATTTTTTTTTTTATTTTTCATATATTGTTTGAAGGGTTGGGAGCTAAATAGTTGTATTGTTTCCAGAAACAGATTTTTACTTGTTTGACTATATTTAGAGCTGCAATTGAGAGATTTGGGGGTACGATAATCTAGTGCCTCACTGTCTTTCCTTTTCTCTTTCTATCACTTTTTGATGGACAAGCTTGATTCTAGTGTCAGCCTAAGGCATGGTGCAGGGCTGCACCACTCCAAGAGAAACTCCAAGGAGGAAGTATGACTCAGAGAGCTGCAATTCCTTCCACAGTTCCTCCTTGTTCCAGCCAGGGAAGTAAGTTACTTCAGTATTTGAGCTGCTGGACCAAAGCTTGCTTCTCCCCTGGTGCTCACAAGACTCAGCTTGCAGGACAGAAAGAAGAGGGATAAAGGCCTGTGCCAGGATGAGGTGCCACCAACCTGGGAAAGGCCTGGGACCACCCAAGTGCCCTGTGGGGTTTCTCTGTGGGCAGTCATCTCCCAGCCACCCACCTTTAATACCAAGAGCAAACCACCCACCTTTTTATACTTAGAGACTAGCACAGAATTTGCAGGCAATCATTTTCTCACCAAAACAGAAGCACTCATTAGGACATTCCTAGTGAAATGTTCAAAATCAGTATTTCCTCATTGGTAGTGCAGTTCTGAGGGCTGAGGACATCAAGTGATATAGGATCTGTTTGCAAATGGTGCATGTGACTCTGTCACCAGACTGACATTCTGCTCAGCATCAACATGCTTTGGGGAAAAACATAAAATAATAATGACAACAATAGTGAAATTCACAGCCTTTTTTTGAATATGCTTTTTTCATGGATTGCAGAAATGCTGTACTATGAAGGGATCTTCAGCTGAGCACTATTTTAAAAGAATTTTTAATATGGCAGGAAAATACTGTGCTAACTGAGACAATGTCAACTGAGAGCACAGACTAAATACTGAAAGTTAAAAGGGGCCAGGAAAACAAGAGAGAATTTTATCCATATGCACAACAGCTAGATGATCCAGTTAGGAATAAGACCTTGTTATTAAACCCTCTAGGATTACGAGGGAGAAGTTTTCAGGACGTATTTTGCAGTTTAAAAAAAAAAAAAACAAACAAGGCCAAAACCAACAACAAAAAAACAACAATGAAACAAAAGCAGGAGCAAGAATTGAGTTCAGAAAACAGATCTGTCCCTCATGTGGTGTTCAGCAGCACAGATACACACACTCACACTGCCTGCCTGAGTTATATCAGTTTCAAAAATAGCCTGTGAAAGAATATTTGAGCTATTGGACCAACTTCTGTTTTCAGCAAAGTGGACTGCAACATGGAGCTGAATTTATGTCTCTATGTGTGATTTGAAGTACCCACATGTATAAAGTTCATCCTTCTGCTGTGAGCTCTGAATGGCATTAGAGCTAATTCACCTGAGTACTTGACAGAGATCTCCAGAGAGATATAGAAAGAGGAACACCATTCACTTGAGCTGGTCTTTATTCCTACACTGAAAATAAATTATGTAACGGAAGCCTGCAGTTCAAATGTGCATAAGTTGCTTTTGTTTTGCACCAGTTTATTCAGGTATTTTAAACAGGCTTAGTTAAAATAATCAGCTGAACCTTTCTGACAACTTTGTAAGAAAGCGTTATGTTGCTAATTCTTAAATATCATCAGACAGCAGGCTAGTTGTGTCCAAGTGCATGTTGTTGCCCCAGGTTGTAACTAACTACCTGTGTTGAAATGATGACTTTAGAGTGATATCCTTGTAGACAAGGAAATATCATCTTCCAGTCCTGCTGGGTCTTAAAGTAATCTGTGAGAACTCTCTACAGCTGCCTGCCTGTGCTTAGCCAAGTTATTAGACACATTCAGGATGCACTAAACTCATGCACCTTCTAAATTACTGGATGGGTTGAGTTTCATATAGCCAGCTGATTTAGTCATATCTCTGGTGCTAACAAAAACTGAATATACTCACCTGCCAGGAATGTTGCCTGTACAGATATGTAATAAATGTGCTTGAATGTGTTTAATCATACAATGGACACCTTTACCACTTTCTGTAGCATCTATCCTGTTCTCAGTGCTTAGCCATGTCTCTTTTGAAAGGGGATAATACTTTGGAAGATTAAACATTCACATTTCTGAACACATAATCATTCACAAATATGGCAACAGAACCTTTAGTGGACCAAGGCATGTACCCTTTGGAACAGAAGTGAAATTCAAAATAATTCTATGAAGTCAAGTCACAGGAGAACTTACTCTCCCTGACAAGTAATATAATAAAATTGGCTAGATGAACAATTCAGTGAAAATATTATGTATTTTGTATAGCCTTCCTTTTTCTTTTCTCCATATTCCTCTTTCTCTTCCTCATCCCCTTTTAAGCCTTTTCTGCCTTCTGATGCCATGCAAAGAAGACCTAAGAACCAGAATGAGGCAGATGATAGAGTGAGTGGTTTGGAAAGGATAAGAACAAGCCACTGCTGGAAGTGCAGGAGATGGTGAAATACCAATAATCCATACTGATATCTGACATGACTAGCAAAGGAAAGTCTCATTTCTTGCACTGTTTGGGCTCCTGAGAGCGCCCTTTGCCTGCTCCATTGTACCATATAGCTTGGATAAAATGCAGCTCTAAGAGGGAAAAGGGGACAATGATCCTGCTCTAAATAGCATCATCACTGCAGTGTCTGAAAGCAAGATATACCATTGCTGCTGCAGGACAAAGTTCATGGAATATCAAGTGTTGATAGTCTGTGCTCAGAGTCTGTAAATGTATGTACAAATGGGTCACATCCACAGCTGGCATCTGTCTGGCTCCAGATCTGGTCCAGTAAGTTTCTAAAGAGTAGCTCACGACAGACCATTGAAAACTTCCAAAGAAAGTCCCAGGGCACATGACAGAAATGGCCAAGTGGGACAGCACAGTAGAAGAAAGAAATCCTGTGGATTCATTCCTTTAAAGCATAGAAGTCATTAATCATTTCTATTCCTTTCCATTTGAAACAGCTGCCTGCCTGCATTTGTTAAGTAACTGCTTTCCTAACCACACAGCAACTAAGCTGTGGGCCCCAGAATGCTCATGCTTCCAGATATTAATAAACAATTTCCCTCCTTCACTGCGTCAATGAAAACACGTTGACATTCTTAGCATCTGGTTTTGGTAGGGAAATAAAACACTGATGGTTCCACACTTTACTAATTCCTTCCCCCCAGAAAATCTTCCTTACTGCTTATCTTCTCAAGTGAGGCTCCAGAAGTTCAAAAGCTTGGTGTGAAAAATATCAGTGGCCTTCTACCTGTCACCTGTGATGCAGGACATTGCTCGTTATCAAATTAGAAAATGATCGCTCTTTTCACGCTTGTCTAATCATCTTCTTGTGAAACTGAGTGGTATTTCCCACGCTAGCCCGTTTCTTCCAAGGATCCTCTGTCATCTCCGCGGGCAGCTGCAATTAGTGAAATGCCAGCCAGCAGGTGGAGACGCGTGAAAGCAATCCCAATCCATGGACAGGCTGCTTTGACATCGCATTCCCATAGCCCCGGCCAAGTGCTCCGGCGGGCCAGAGCCAGAAAAATCGCGATCGGCTTCATGGAAAAGTTCAGAACGAAAATCCTGGATTGCTGACAGAACACGTGACGGAGCAGCTCCGGCTGAGAAGCCGTCCTGCATCTTTCATGTCTCAGCGAGTCGTGGAGGGAGGGAGGGAGGGAGGGACGCTGGAGGCCTGACCTTGATACATTCAGTTTGTTCAACAGTTTAGAGCTGCTTGTCAGTGTCAGCTGTGCTGAGTGATGCAGGGAGCCACACACACTCCGGGCTGGGCACATTCCCCCTCCTGGCCTTGTGCTGCGCAGCCATGGGGTTCCGGTGGCTCGGGTATCCCCAGATGCATTCCCACCTATTTGCTACAAAAGTGCAGCCTGGGATGATATGAAAACAGCTCTGCTTCCTCTGTTCCTTTCATAAGTCCTCCCACCCAGTGTTTCCTCTTTTGGAGTGGAAACACCATTGTAATGACTGTTTCTGAAATATCCTTGCCAAGATCAGGAAGTGTGGAGGGATGCAGAAGTGTGAGGAGGGGCAGAGGTAGTTTGGGGGGTTATTTTGGGAGTGGAAGCTGTTTACATGATTTTGGGAGTAAATCCAGGGATAATTCTGTGTTGTCCTCAAGCCAGTGGTTAAGTTTCTAGCTCTAATCTCTCTAGAAATTATAAGAAACCTCAGTATTGGGTCTACAAGAATACCTGGTGTGAACTCATTGCCTTCAGTGGCAATATGCACACAATGGGAGCCAAACCTAAATACCATGCCACAGAATGCTGGCAAACCCCTCCCTTACACCAAGAATGATTCCTCAGGCTGTGAAAGACAAATTTCAAGTGACAGCACATGTCAGCATCCACATGGGGGTATGGAAAGAGGGAAGGAGATGGTGCAAAATTAGGAGAGCTTTGAAAATTGCAAAAATCACCTCCAAACATCTTGAGAGATTTCAGTGTTTGAACACATGATGTATTGTCAAATTATGTTCATTGTGGAGATACCTGAAAACATGGTGTCTTGTTTTACAACTTCAGACCCCCCAATACTTAATCATTTGTGATGAGTTTGTTTGAGTCTCTTATTTTTCTTTTAAATGAGAAAGGCTCTTCAACTCTTGAAAATTCAGTTTCAGTGTTCCAAAAGAAATGTATTGTGCAGCTTTTCCACCTTTTTGGATTCTTCTCCTCCCCCTCCAGATTGCTTCTTGCACTCTTGTCTTTGGAGAGAAGAGTTTAGCATGCCACTGAGGAGATAGCCTGCATGCAAAATCCCTCAAACATAAACACACTTCAGGAATAGATTCACCCCAGTGTGCTTCCAAATGTGGAAACCACATTCTATCTGCACCCTTATCAAATGGTCAATAGCTGGGATGTTGAATGGACATTCCTTAAAGTGCAGATTATGAAAACATACATTACTGCTCATCAGTGATTCACCAGCTTCCAAACTCTCTCTGCCCAAGAGCAGTTGAGCTCAAAGTGGCTCAGGCTGGGGACTTTGAGAATGCTGTGTGGGAATTTGCCACACTGAGCTGCAAAACTCTTTTCAGGTGACTTCTCTGGTGGTTAAGAAGACTAGTGTTCATTCAACTCAGGTATTATTCTGCATTTGCTGTACTTTTAAAAGTTTGATATATTTTAACTTATAAATTATACATAAGAGGTGTTTTTTAAAAACTGTCTCTGATTTTCCACTCAGGTTTGCAGCACTATGGCATCAATGACTTTCTGACAGAAAAATCAGAGGCCATGTGAGCATGCTTGTCACACACCCTGCCTGATGATAAAGCAAGTTATCCTTTGACCTATTTTTGGGCTTGTAAATGACTGGGTCTAAATTCCCGGCCAGAGACTGAAGATATTGTTTATTGTATTGTATAGGATTGCCTTGAAAGAGTTAACATTTGTCTTAGGTGACTCACAAATTGCTCTGATGATGGATGTGTGCTTTGGTTTGCTCTCAGTGCATCTCTCTTGCTCTCTGTGTGCATATATGTCCATAAATATTTTATATATATATATGTATATATACAAAAGAAATTATTTGCTTTCATAACACACCCTTTAGAGTCTTGATTTCTTTTGAGAGTTGTTTTTTAAAGAATCACTATTAGTCAAGCAAAAGTTACTGAGGCAGAGAGAAAGAAACGACCAAAAGTATTTGAAATAAAGGACAGTTTATCATTGAGGGCAATGGGATAAAGGTGCAGGAGAGTGGAAATTCAAGTGCTGAATCATGTGGACACACTCAGTATGTAGTTGCTAAATTGTTTAATCTACATACTGACTCCATTCCTTGTTTATGACAGGAGGACAAAACTCAACAGTCTTGTTAATAAAGTAAAATCTGAGTCTGTATGGATGAATATGGACTGTGGACATGAAGGTGATAGCAACTTACTTGGAACTGACTCAGTTTATCCCTCCCAGCCAGACCTTGCTGTTCGATATAATTTTGGATGCTGCCTTAAGCAGTATTCTGTTGAAGATCTCTTAAGATGTTGGTCTCTGTGGCACCTATTCAAACTGAAATTAGGTCCTCGTTTGGTTGTGACAGAAGACAATGAAATTAAACTAAAGGCATAACTCCAAATATACACTTTTTGGGCAAAACACCAAAGTAATTGTCCCAGGACAGATCTAACAGAGATGTGCTTGCACCAGTTAAATACATTAATGAAGGAATACAATTTTTTGAAGGATCAATTTGAAAGATATTTTAGGAGCACTTGAATTTGCTATACAAGTACTGTTCAACTGCAGGCTACGAATCCTTGAGATCTACTTCCAGAGCATATCAGGTGCTATTTAACATGAAATAAGTTTTTTCTTTCAATCTGAAGTTCAATGACCGTGTTTTCAGATCCCTCTATCCCATCCTTATTTTCATGAGTCACAAGGATGCATCTTGTACCTGTATATTAATGGCAACTTTTGGTTTATGTTACAAACCTCTCTTCCCACAAGTACGTGGCAGTGTCATGTAGAACGCACATTCCCATAATCGTTTCATATGTTTTCAGTCTTAAAAATAAAGTTTATATAATGAAAATACAATATAATTATACACATGGGAGTTCTGGTTTGGAAGAGGTTCAGCAGAATTCTTTGATAAAACAAGCCCCCAACCACAAAAGCTGCATGCAGTGATTTGACAGTCAAGCATGTATAATCACTTACTCTAAATTAAAGGCAGTGTCACCATGGTAAGAGCAGCACACTGAAATCCCTGCTGTCACTTTTGGCCAGAAAGTGACAAATACTGTAAACCTAACCAAATTGCATCCTTGAATAAACTTTGAGGAACTTTTTTAAGAGGTGCTTGGAGATGGTGAATTATATAAGGAAATGGGAGTGCAAAAGTTCTTTTTATACAGGGTTATTTTATGATACTAATTGAGCTCTCATCAGCCTGGTCCTCTTTTTTGTTTGTTTGTTTTTCTTTTTTGCTGTGCACCAATTTCTAGTACCTGGAATGGACAATAGGAGGGTTGTTAGAGAAAAAAATCATCTCACTAGGAAGATAGAGATGTCAAAATCTATGAAGTTCAACACCTTATGGTTTAGGTGAGATTTGGAATTTGCTGTTCCTGCCAACATCTCTCCCCAGAACACATGAACCCTTTTTCATTCCACCAAAGATGCCTCTTTGAACAGAAAGTTCATGGGTGAGATTCTCCATGGGTACAGAATTCTGCAGCTCCACTGAGAGCAGCCAGAAGATGCTGATTTACACCAGATACGGATCTGGTTCACAGCATGTCTCAGTCTGAATTCACAAAGCATGGAGTAATGTGAAATAAGGAAGTGACTTTTGTGAAAAGCATTTTGGAAAGGAAAACCAAAAATGATGGATGTACCACTGAGGCAGAGGGAGTGGAGCCCGCCTCAAAGAAGACCTTGTAGAGCTGCCAGCCTTCCCACAAAATGTGCTGCTGCCCTCAGAGAGGAGGGGGAGGTTTCCCCAGGACAAATGCAGCCACACCAAGCACCCTAATAACCACTTTGTAGATATTTTTATGTACTGTCACATCAAAACCAGACATAACTTCCAAAACATTTGAATTTGACCCATCACTGATTAATGGAAGGAGGAGAAGGAGAATGGGTGGGAAGAATAGTCATTGTGAACTGCCATAACACTGGGCAGCAAGCCATGCTATTCAACAGATGAGACAATACATTAAAAAACAAAACTCTGTTTTCAGGGGCCTTCTATATATATCGAGAGCTTGATTCACAGACCACTGAATTAATGGGAATCTTTCCTGTGACTAACCAGCTACTGATCCTGCTATTACAAAAAAAAGGAATTAATGCAACTTTTCATTTAGTGTCTCAAGATTAGTAAATTGCAAGGTTGAATAAAACATCAATAGTTAGTTGCTAATTGAAATTAATTAGACAGAATGCACACTCATTTTGCTCACCTGTCTGTAGTGTATTTTACTATTTGAGCTATTAGCATGAGCCAATAGTGGAGAAAAGATTTAACAAAAGACAGAAAATGTACATGATGACAAGAAAAATAGCAAATAATTTATTTTCCACCTGACATTTAAAGCTCTGCAAACATAATTAGTTGGAGGGGTGGGGGGAAATCTGATTTTCAAATATTGTGTACCTTTTTATAGCTTCTTTCTGTTTCTTTCTCTCTGGAAGCAATTAGCTCAATCCTATTACAAACCTTATGTCTTCAGCTATGCAAGTGACCATATTGCCATTCCAGTTAAATGTGCAGCAGTCCTTTGTGAGGAACGAGACTCTTCATTTCAATAGGAGTCTAGGACGGGGAGAGTAAATCATCCTCTCCCTGATCCAACCATGCAAATGGAAAAGGTGACCCTCCTCCTTTTGCCATGACTTTGTTGGAGGTCCTGTCGCCACCCATCTCCTGGCAGAGAAGGCAGTATGAAACTTTCCAAATTACTTAGCTGTGCAAAGTTAAATTCTCAGTCTAATTAGGGGAATTAATTTCTCCTGAGGGCCATAAAAAGTTACCCAAGTTAGCTCAGCAAGAAAGACTGAGCTGTGAGGATACCTGGGACAACTCGCTGCTTCCACAGGCAAAGAGGTGCAGTCACCAGGGAAATGGAAGACAATTTCTCACTGCCGCTTAAAGGTATTTCCTTCAGGATGTTCTTGGACCAAACTTCTGTAAATACATAAGACAGTGGTTAAATCCTTAGACCTGTTCAAGCAAAGCTCTCTTGATCAGGCTTAAAGTGTGCATAAAACTCAACAATTTTCTGAATAATTTTAACCATGCACTTCCATTTTGCCAAGGGCTTTCCTGGTATGGCTGGAATATCCCACAGTATTGCTGTGTGACTTTGGGAATTTGAAGCTGCAGCTACACTGATTCCACCAGATCAGCAGAAATACTTGTGTTTTCCTTCACCAATCACTTCTTTTCTCTCCTATATTTGTGACCTCGTTAATAGAAAATTGATATTTAGTATCACTAAGGATCAGGACTAAAGACATTTGTGGAGCAGAACTTTGTCAGCGAGCCAGTCACAGCTCAACTGAAACGATGTTCTGGTGTTTCTACAGTACAGGAAATGCTTGTATCACTTTTCCCCTTCCTCTCATATGTAAATACAAGCATATTTAATATCCTGGACACTTCTATTTGGTAATGCTGGCAGAAAGTCACACTGCTGACCTGAAGTGATCAGTTGACGCTGGGAAATCAAATGGCAGTAGCAAATTAAGATGGCACTGAAGTTACTGTAAATATTGTCATTCCTTCCATGGCAATATATAAAAAATAATTATTATCATCATACTTAATATAAATATCACAAAGATTATGTCTGTGTTTCATCCAAGAAATGCCAGGTCCAGCACTTTCAGAAGATAGGAACAGTTCACATCTCATTCAATTCTACACTTACGTTCACCTGAAATACTATAGGTGTAGACATTGTCACTTTTTACTCTTCATGTCAAAAATATTTTTTCTTTTATTTTTACTTTTCTTTCTAAAAGGATTTTTTTCCTCTCATTTTTTAACTGGAGATTAAATGTTTAGTATGTTTAATCTGCTTGTTTGTGGCCAGCAGTAGCTCCTCATCCAAAATCCAGTGCAGAGGTGTTCACTATATCCAATTGACTTTTTTTCTCTTATTCAGGTAAAGGCCTCAGCATGTACCAAAGTTTAAATTCAAACTTTAGCTTAAATTGAGGTGCTTTCCAAAGCAAAATCCTAAATTACTCCTGCTAAAAGTTTGGGGGGAAAATGTAAGGAGAAGCTCAGATAATTGCTAGTAAAAGTAGATCCCTGGAGAAAGGCAAATGACCTGGCTCCCTGTTGACTTTGCCTGGGTCAAAGGGAAAAGTTGAGTCACTGGCTTCTGCTTACATTTTTTCTTTCATTGTATTGATAGGAGGAATATGAGTCCAGCTCACCAAGGTTTTCTGTCTGAGTTCCTCCCCTTGCTCGCCTGCCTTCCCAAATCCAGTCCCTTTCCTCTTTTTTATATAACACTGCAACTTTCAGCTTTGCTGTTTGAAGAGGCTTGAGCTGATACTGTGCAGAAGTAATGGCTGATTGAAGGAAGAGAAAAGTGCTCATTTATGAAAACATTTTGGCACACGAGTAGGTTAAAGGAGTGTTGCAGGAAAGTATGTTGCGGGAAAACAGGCATTTTCATTCTTCCTGTTTTCCGGTAAGTCCTCGAGATAAATTATTTGATATTTGGAAAATAAAGAGGTACATACAACTCTATTTCAAGAACTGCCTGGATAGGAATGGTTGCTGCTGGTGAACTTCCTTGGAAGTGTAGAAGTTTCATGATTGTCTTATATAATTTGGCCTTAAAATTGCTAATAATGATCAAGGTTTCCATTCAGGAGGAAATCTTCAAAGCATCAGCAGGACTGTGGCTGAATGCCTGGTGACAAAGCCAGGGCCTTCAAACCCAGCACAGTTCCATTGTAATGTTCCAGCCGGATATCTGTGACATTTCCTGGGAAGTACACAGGGCTGATGAATGTGGAACCACTCATGGAGGTGAAACAAGCTGCTAATCCTGAGCCCACACATACCCACTGCACACCCAGCCAGACTGAACCTCCACTCCTCAGCCTTCTCCATCTGCTCTGTCAATCTCTTTTAACTTATCTCTTTTTTAAAGGCAGCAATTATGCGCAAATCAAATGAGTCTGTTTCTTTAGGTCCATTAATTATTACATTCCATTTACATTTTCTGTTTACTTTTTCCCTTCTCTATGGAAGCTATTGAAGGTCTGACGATTCAGAATGCTCTGGGAACACTGTGGCTTTCCTTCTTGTTTGCCCATTGTAATGGAGCTCATTTTTCAGTGGAGGTTTCCCATTATTTCCAGGAAAAATGTGGTCAAACCCATGTACTCCCAAACCTTTTGATCTCCTGAATCCTCTTCATATCCCAGATAAAAAAGTCAGTGATTAAGACAGAGTTCCTAAAAGGACACATAGTCAGGTTTCCCTTTGACCAAAATGGTTTCCCAGTGAATCAAACCTTTCTCAGCTCAGGGGAGGCTCGACAATAGACCCTGAAAAGATGGATAGAGCAATTGTCCTGCTTAGTGATCCACGAAAGGAAAGGGGTCCTTAGTGAAGGGAGACCTACACTAAGTCTGACCTGACACTGCAGGAATAAGACAATGAAAGGTCAAGGAGACTAACGAGAGGAAAAATGCAGACAATGGGTGCCATAGCCAGCACACAGCTCCTGCCACGAAGACTATGGGGCAGCAGCGTTAACTGCCTCAGACATGTGAAGGACAACTGAAGCGGAAAGAACTTGAAGTTTCCTTCTTAAGAATTGTGGCCCAGTATCTCCAGGATTTACCCAGGCCTCACAGAGAGGTCAAAGTGATGTGAGGTGAATGAAAAATAAAGATTATCTAATTGAGGAGGAGAAAAATATAGACATCTTTTAGGCTGAACAAAAAGGGCAACTACTTGACAGTTGGGATCTGCATCAAGTTCCTAAGACATTTTGTGGGAGGAACCAGAGAAAGTTTTTGCCTAATTATTTGAATAAAGCCCCAACAATTTGATATTGATGTATGTGGAACTTGCAACCATCATATTTTTCTTCCATATGAACAAAAGATTTGTAGTTTACAGTATCTGGGGCTCAACTGAATTTCCTTCAAGCACCCTGCAATGGTTTCTTTCTGTGTGTGAAAGAAACCTGGTCCTTGTCATCTGTCTGGACACAAAAGAAGGAATTTCTGTGGCTTCTGCAGGCATCCCTGTCCTCAAAGGCATCTCCATTATCACTTCTTTGTAGCTGGGCCTTGCCCTCTTGGAACAGCTTCTTCCTCCTCAGGTCAGACCTAAGTACTTCTTCTGAATGTGTACACCAAAAAGACATTCTTTAGTTATGAAATAACATTTAAAAGCCTCATCAGAGGACTCAGGAAGAAAGTCTACCTTGACTGTATTTGTCATAATAGCTGAATGTTTTCTGCATTCTAAACCACATCTTTCATCTTTTCAGTGACCAGATCTTTCAACAGCGGACATGAGCACTGAGGTTTGTCAGATATCATATCTGTGGCAGGAACTGACAGGTGGAATAGGCATATTTCTTACCCATAAAAGCAAAATAAAGCAGCATTTTAATGTTCAACAGGTTCAGGTAAGACAGCTTGCTCTTCTTCAGAATCTTGCACAAAAATTGCACTTTCCCAACATTGCTAAAATCAGATAAAGCTGTAGAGAGAAGGATTTGGGATGGTAGTGTTGGTTAGAGGATGGCACATGGCAGTTAAACAGTACACCTGAATTTTATTCCCAGGTCAGCAGCTGGCTTGTTGTACGATCCCAGACAAAGCCCTAGAGCTCCTTCTGCCTCATCTTTCCTGCCTGGAAATTAAATCCAGTTTCTTAAGGAACTTTTTGGATCTTGGGTTAGAGGTACAGAAGATTATTACTTTCACCTATGTATTCTATTAGATCTATTATCAAAGGAAGTGCATGTGCTGGGTTGAGGAATGGTGTGAATTTCAACTGGCATTAGGCAACTAATGAAAATTACAATTGAAGAGTAAAATACTTTTCCTTATTCTGAAATGATGACTGAATCAAACCCAAATTCAAAGCCATCTCAGTTGGAAACTATTAGGTAATTTATTTGGAGAGTGGAAAAGGGGGTAGACAATATTCCTCCTACAATTACTGAGCCTTCTGTAAATGAAATGATCTTTTTGCATTCCAGTGATGACCCTAGACATGGATGAAAGCTGAGCTTCCCATCCGACCTCTTGTTTTAAGTTTCCACCTGTGTAACTCTGCATGGTGTTTATTAACTCTCTAGGGCCTGTAGGTGAGCACAGCACTGAGAGAAAATGAAAGATGGAGCTCTCCTTTCAGGAACTTGCAGTTTAAGGAGCATTATTCCCAGAGCTAACTCCATTTGCACTGGAAGGAATTCCCCTCGAGATCAAATTCTAAAGTGGTGACTGCTTACAAAACCTGTAGGGTTACAAAAACCCAGGCAGGGAGGGAAGTAGGTATTTCTGCCATGCTGGGAGAGGATAATTTGTCTGAAGAAAGATAAATGAGTGCCTATGAACTCATTGGTGCCAAGCCAACCTGTTCTGGGGGGACCTCAGGGATTCAGGCTGGACAGAAGCACCAACAACTGAACCCTTGCTCTGAAGGCAGCACCTAAACCAGATTTGAAACCCAAGCAGATCCCTCACAGGCAGGCACTGGTGTCACACTGTGTCCCCAGGCACTCCAACCTGGGCCTTGCAGAGCATTTTCCATCAGGTGAAGCTGTTCCGTCTGGCCTTTTCCTGGTTGCTCAGTGGAGGGCCATGGCTCAAATCTTCTTAAGTACCACACATGCTGCAAATGTGATTCATGCCTCCAAACACAAGGTAGATGCATGACTAAGATCCAATGAATCATGTTGTGGAAGTGCCTGTTTTTTTCCAGTGACTTTAGCTCAGATAGAGGAATGAAGACCAGCTAAACTATGGTGGAACTGCTCCCACAGCACATGTCTGTTATCTCCATTCTTCAGATTATGTTTAGACACCTCACAAGATCTCTTCTAATTATTCATATGGCCAGGGTTTTGCTGTGTGTTTTTGTATTTCAGTCAAGGATTAAAAATAATAAGCAATGTCACGCAGGTACAATTCCTCTGTAAAAAACAAATAAATCAGGGCTCCTTCTGTGTAGCTGATAAGGACATCTGTGAAGCTCCTTTCTGATCAGCACAAGTTTTTAATTGAGTTTAATTAGCCATTAAAATAATTTCCCGATGTTTATAGCCTATTTTCCCTCACTGGAACATTTGAAATCAAGATGATATCTTTTTCCAAAAAATATGCTCCAACTCAAAGAAGAATTAATTCCAGGGGACTCGGGAAGCTGATGCACTCACACTGATCTCTTGCAGCCTTCTCACTTCCAAGCAGATAATGGGAATCACTGTGGTTCTTCTGTGCAGGATGCTGGGTTGAAGGAATAGAGCAGTGCTGAAGGTGGGTGGGATGAAGTGGGAGGCTCCACTGCCTCCAAACTGGCAGGATCACAATTCCTTTAGAGGTTTGTGTCAAGGAATATTGTCAAACGTATGCCAGAAGCTCAGAAATCCTTAAAATTGATGTACCAGAATTTTCTTTGATCATTCAATATTCATTTATTTCCAAATTCTTCCAAGGCATGTAACACATGAAGCGAAGACACACTAAATAGTTTTTTTAGAGGTGAAGAGACACAATCGTTAATATATTCCAAAATCATTAATATATTCCAAAAGCTTGATTTCATTTCTCACCAGGAAAGATTTTTTTTGTTAATCAAAGTGGAAATTTGCTACATGGAGCCCCAATTTATAACATTTTATCCCAGTTTGATCTGAGGATACTGAACATTTTGCTGTATTAAGTCATAAATTTGGGGCAGATACTGCAATCAGTTCTGCTGTAGACTCCTAATGATGTCAGTGTGAGCGCCATATCTAGGTCAGCTACAAAATTAGGTAATTTTTTACAGGAGATGTATTCTCTCAGAATAGAGGGGCTCCCACAAGGCCATACCCCAAACATTTATTGAAGTAATGTGCAAATCTAACTGTGTTTCATCCAAAAAAGGAGGAAGCAACAGCAGCCACAGAACTGACTTTGCAGTTCTGTTCTGGTATGTAAGGAAACAAAGAGTGCATGTTTCCCTCTAAAAGAACACAGCTATAGTAATTGCTTCAATAACACAATGTTCTCCACCAGCTTTTGGCCAATACCTGACATCAATAACCCTGTCAGGATTACCCTGATTAATGAAGAATAATTCATGCCAACCAGACAGCCTGTGAGGTGGCCAGTGCCATATTAACCAACTCGGTTCTTCTCAAATATCTCCTAGCTCTGTGGTCCTTTGTGAAAGGACAAGACCAAGCAGGACAGTAAAAATTGCTGTATAAAGGTTAATTACTCACATGTCTGCTCATTCTCACTGTTACTATTTGGTTCTCCTTCATCTCTCTGCTTGAATTTGCTGTTTTCTTTGCTCAGTTCTCAATTTGCCCCTTCACTTGCTGGTTTTTTGCAGAGTACAGATAATCTCTCATTACTGATCCACCATTAGTAATATCTTATAATTCTTTAGCACCTTCCACTTACTTATTTTGATATTTTTCCTGTGTGCTAACACACAAAATGTCTTCATAATCTCTCTGAGTAAGGATGGTTGTCTGCTTTTCCATGTAGGCCAGCTCCACTGAGCTGGGTTATAGTTCATGACTTGCCCAAGGTTACACAGGAAATGTGTGGCAGAACTCAGAATGGAAACCAGATTTCGCGCTCTCCTGCCTTAACAACAAAGTTATCCTTTCTCTTTGTGATGCTTTTGAGCAGTTCATATGGATCTACACAAATGTTTCAAATGAGTTGAATTTCCATGAACTTGGTGCTTCGAACAAAAGTGAGTGGATAAATGACAAAGGGCTAAACTATTGGCAAATGGCAAGAGCTGCTCCGAGATTTGCATACCTGGTCACAGTAGTTGTGCACATAAATAACTAATTGATTACATGCATAATCGTAGGAACTGTGTGAGCAATTTTCTGAAAATTTAGACCCAAATTCACAGAAGGGTAACTGGAGAAAAGACGTTAAAAGTTTAATTTGATTCACATGCCTGGTGAGTGTGGGCTTGAGCCCTAGAGAATGCTGTAACTGGGCTGAGGTCTGGCATGTGGCTCTGAGCTCACTGACCTTGCTGAGCACACGATCACCCTGCTAAACTTCCTTAAAATGTGTTATAATTTGCATTTTCCTTCACCGAACTAAAGAGTGACTTGCCTTTCATGCCATTTAAGAAAACAGATAGGTGTGTTCACCACTCCATTTTGTATGAGTTGTTCATTTTGTCTTTTTAAATCAAACACTATTAGGAAGTCTGGGGAATTTTAGGACTGTTTTCCATTTGCCAGTGGCATGAAAACTGAACCCTATGATGATTGGAACTTTATTCAGTAAAGGTGGTAAGAGATGAGATGCTGAGCAGTGGCACAAAGAGACATCCTCAACGTGAGCACCCCCTGAAGAGCTCCACACAGAACTCCATATTCTGCTTGCCAAAATAAAAAAGGATGAAAATTTGCATTTAGAAAACTCCAGTGATTCCCGTCTGAGGGGCAGTTTCACAGACAGCTCTTCCCCCAGCTAGAGAGTAGACAGAGTAATTGCCAAATACTCAGCTGGTATAAATCAGGAAATGATGTGTGTGTCTCAAAACCTGGTTCTTTGCACCCAGGGAGGATCTGGCCTGTAGCCTCCAAGGTGTCAGAAGACCATGTTTTCATTTGCAGTGTGTCTGGGACACATAGAAATGTCTTTAAACCTGAAGGTCCTCAGTGCTGGGTTTATGTTTTTTTGCTTCATTGACCCCATTCCTCACTGATTTGATAATGAGAGAAAAGTGTGCTGTTAACAGCTCCAGAGCAACGTGCTGCAAATTTAGGGAAATGAAAAATCTTTAACACGAATTGAAAGGAAATCATTGATTTATGGCAAGAGCTTCAGCTAACCGTGGATTAATTAAAAAGCAATGCAAAGATGAGCACGGGTCAAGAAATGAGCAAAGATTGAATTTTGCCAGGAGCGGGACTGTGAGCGGACTCAGGCATGTGGGTGGAGTGATAATAACACCTGGCTATCTGCAGAGAGGGTGAAAAAAATCCTGTTGGCAAACGCTGAAATGTTACAAATGAAGTGCAACCAGCAAAGTGTCAGCAACTGGTCTGAAGATGCTGCTTAGAGGGAAACATTGATATTCTCTTACATCGTCTGCATAGGTGTGTTTTTGTCCAATTTATAGGGATAAGGTAATCAGGCAGCACTCCACAGCCAACATATTTTGGGAGTTATAACAGATATCTCCTGGCACATGATAAGAAAACACAGAGGCAGGGATCTGTCTCCAGCTCCAGCGATGAGAGCAGCAAGGAAAGGCCAGCTCCTGGCAATCCCCAGGCATCCACAGCACTGCTGAGTGGTAGGGTGTGTTCATGCACACACAGCTCCCAGTGGGATAGGTAGGGAGCAAGGAGATATGGATCATGCATTCCCACTCCAGGGAATGAAAATGTTGGGTTCATTGTCATGTTATAGTGATGTATTGTCATGTTATAGTGATGGTGGTTTCAGTTTGTGGACTAAACATAGGCTTTCTTAATTAGCCAATCAATTTAATTTGTAAAGTGAAGGATTTTAGGAAGGCAGATACTCTGGCTGTGCTGGTGAGGCAGTAATAATTCAGAGCCTGAGTTATGAAGTGCTGTTTAGTAGTGGTGGGTTTAGACTTTTGGTTATTGTGTGCATTTATTTTTCTTTATGGATTTGTAATTATTTATATTGGTAACAGAGAATTTCTGAACACAACTCAGTCGTTGTGTTCATATGAAAGAACAATATTGTTTGCAGGAAAATTATTTGGAGTTTTTTTTTCTCTAAGCTACCTTGTCTTTCAAACATAAACATGTAGGCTGATTGTAATGGGGAAATGGGGAATTACAATTATTAACTAAGGACAAGGGATTGTATTTTACAGAGGGGAAGAGAGACAGTGTGTTCCAGCTGTATTACATCACCCAGATATTCATGCACTGTCATCCTCACTTCTCCAGTAGAAATCTGTCGTCCTAAGCCTCTCTGCAAGTCCAGAAAAAAAAGTAATTCTTGCATTTTCAACCCTTTGCACCCTGTTAACTTATCCCCATGCCAGTTCCCAGCAGCTCCAGGTAGGTACTGGAGTGGTACAAACTCTGCAGAGAAATGCCAGAATAAACAATTAGAGACAAGAGATTAAAATCTCCTGAAAGATGGAGAAGCACAAGTCCTGGTGAAAATCACTGTGGTTCAAAACACCATCCATTAACAGCCATGGAGAGATCCAACTCTGGATCCCCAAAAGAGGGACATTTTTATCCAGCACATTGCTGGAGAGGAACAGGTTTGCCCTGTATCTTCTCTGTTCCAATGAAAGTGAATTAACTTCCAGAAAGCTCAGGTTGCCCTGTGCCATGTCCTGCTGCAGACATTCTCCTTGATGTCCTTAAAAATATCTTCCTTTAGCCATTAGTCTTTTGAAATGATGAGGAATTGCAGTAACACTTCAAACAGCATCAAACTTCAGTGCTCTTTCTCCCCCTCCTACAACTGTAAAGAACCAGAATTAGGGTTCTCAGAGACCATTTTTGGAGAGTATCATAATGGTGGGAATTGAGTAAAAAAAAAGGAAAGGGGAACATTTTGTAATCAGCTTAACTCAGCTAGCAAATAAAAAAAATCACTCACTTAACTAATCTTGAACATTTTCTCCTTGAGTGGAGGATCCCAGCAGTGGAAAATAAAAGCACTTTTGGAAGCAGTGGAGGGAAGTTTACATGGATGGTATGAGAGAACTTGCATTGTGCTTGGAAATGTGGTGGGCCAGAGAAAAAGCTGACCAAAACAGAATGGACAAGATGATGGGTTTAATTTAGAAATGCTATTGTCATTTTTGTTACTGGAATTAAGGGAGCCACGAGCCACGAGTCTGCAAATGAAACAACCCAAACCCTTCACCATGGAGTGCAGCAAAAGTGCAGCAGCTTGGCATTTGCAGGCTTAGATTTTTTTTTTCTTTGTCTTGCCAGCTTCGGGAGTGCTCTCTCACCTATTTAGTTGCTTAAAGATAGCTTTTAAAGTACAAAATATCGGCCTGGGCTGATGCTGTAAAGATTTTTCTAAAATTCCAGCCATTCCTTTGGTTTAGCTCTTGCAACAGTTATCATTTGTGGTGGTCACAAGGAAGTGACATTGTCCAATAAAATCCCCACCACAAGTCAAGCTACTTAGAAAAGAAATAATTTAGACCTTGGTTTGACAGCTTTTTTCCTACTTCATGTGAATTGACCAAGTTCAGTTGTTTGTTAGATGCATTTGGAGCTCTTTGAGGTTTTCTAACAGTACAAGAGAAAGTGGTCCCAATATGCCATCCTTCTCCTTGCTTATGAACATATACTCTCATGAAACTACTGGAAGAACAGAGAAGTATGGTTAGTAACTCCTTGATAAAACTGAATTAAGATTTCGTTTTATTTATGTTAGCAATAATCATTGTGGTTTAGTGGCATTTGAAACAGCTGGAACCTTCTGTTTCAGCTAGTGTTTTGATATGTCATTTTGCTTGGACTTCGGTCCTGATTTTCTGGTCTATGTGAAACAGGCAAACCATTTATGTATCTCAGAGGAGTGCTTTTAATTTAGGAATTTAGAGAATTATCAAGGGTGGTTTTTTAATCTCTGCCACTCAGTCACCAAGGGCTAGGTAAAAAAAGTAGATTTAGGAATATAAATTGGTACAGAAGTCAAATTCAAGTACTATTCTTGTAAACTAAAAGTCAAGCCCAAAAACTTTGTTTGAAGTCTCTGCATTTTGAAGTCCTGCACATGCCCAAAGGCACCTGAAGCTTGATAAAATTCAGTGAGGAGATAATGTGTATGCCCAAATTGTCCCTTGGTAGGGGAATCCAGCTGTCAAGGGAATCCTCTATGCCAATGCCACTGTCATCTGAGTTTATTGCTGAGTGAGTGAGTGCCTGTGCGTGCAAAACTGAAAACCATGTAGATGGAGCATCTTTAGCTCCAGTAAACTGCAGCTGCTGTAGAATAACAGGGGAAAGTGTTGGGAGGGCAACAGGGACTGCAGTGGCTGATTACTTTAACTCTACTGAGTGTGTTACAAACCTAAGCAGTAGATTAGATGTTAAGTTTATTGAACAATGGAATAAGTTCCCAAACTTTTCACACTGCTCCTGAAAACATCTACCCTCTGAGCATGGGTTCCAGGGTAATTTGAGTGTGAAAGGAAAACAGCAGAAGCTGTGGCGAGAACTAGCAACTGCCTGAACTAACCCTCTGTCTTAGCTTTCAGGTTGCAGAGCCCAGAAAACTGCAGATTTCATAACGGAAGGTAGAATTTTTGAGATTAAAATCTCTGGAGGCTGTTTTGCAGGAAAAATTTCCTCTGAATCTCCAGAGGATCTGAGAAACTCTAAAAAGAGAATTAGGAGAAAAGCAAGTATGACATTATCTAGTGCTGTGCAGCAAAATATTGGTCACAGTCTGTGATTTTGAAGTTAAATTATCTAGGAAAATGGGCTTGAGGGGTGCAAGCAGTAGGAGGAGATGCTATGCATGTTGTATCATCATAAATGCAGAGTTTAATATCCATCATATCTTGCTTTCATTTTGTTCTGCGTCTCTGTAATATACTCTTCACCACACTTCCTGTATAAGGACTGTCAGAGAAAAAAAGAGACTGAAATCTCATCTCTGTTACTTGAGAAGGATGTGGGACATTCAATAATCCAAATAAATAATAATTTAAAGTAAAAATCCAAAATACTAATGATAACAATAACAACAACAACTGTAATAATAATGTTTGGGACATTCAAAAGCAATACGGTCTTAGTCCTATAAGGGAGCAGGTTGGGATTCAAGCACATACAGGGTTTTGCATCGAGAAATGTGGGTTGAAATACAGAAAAAGCTCTAGAGCTAGAAAGAAATACATCTTTAATTGCTTCATCTATTCTCTATTATTATAATGGACTTACATGAAACATTGATAACTGTGTGTGGTTCACATGCCACAGGGTCTTTTCTTTCTGAGACATCCTGGGGTTAAATGGTGAATATCTTCATTCTGAGTCTGTCAGGCACTCCCTAACACCATCACCACCCCCACCCCCACCCCTACCCCCAGCCAAATGTATTTGGGGATATTTGGGAGATTAGAGAGTAGGTGGGAATGCTGATGTCCCTGCCTCCTGTGCTGAGTTGCCTTCCAGGAGCCTTGCTGAGGCTGGATCCTGAGGGAGGCTTTGCTGGAAAGGCTCAGCCCTGACCAGACAGAGGCAAGGCTGGCATGAGAGGGAAGCAACCAAAAACCAAAAGGAAGTGCAGATAATATCCCTCACCACTGATACCTGCATCTGTGTAAATAGTTAATAGATAACGTTTGTGGACATAAGTTCTCCCAAACCAATAAAATTTCTTCTTTTCGTGCCCTGGAAATGGTTTCCTTTCTTCAGGTCCTTAGAGCAGCTCTTGACAGCATCAGTGCTCTGCAGGGGGAGTGGATTCCCTGGGCTGCATGGGAGGCTCAGCTCTCTCTCCCAGCCTGGAGCCCATAACCTCCAGCATATGGGTTTGGTTCTTAAAGGTGCCAATTGTCTTTCAGATGCAAACTGGGGAACTGTTGTCCGAGACTTTGTCACCTTGAGATTTGGCTGCAGTTAGGCAATCCAAGGCAGGGCAGAGCCTGTGGAATGCACTGAGCAGTGCAGATGGAGGAATGGCTTCACAACTGTCTTTTCTTATTGAGAGCCTTAGGTCCAGTGGTAATTTATGCCTCTTCAGCCCCAAATGCAGATAATGAACTTGTGTTACATTTGCTGTGTGAATGCCGAGCTGTTAAAGAACAGCAGGCTGTAATAAAACTCTAGGAAAAGCCATATCCTGCTGTCATTTCGTAATGGACATGAGGCTTGACCATAGCACAATATGGGATGTGTGGCAACTTTTGCACAGGACTAGCCTGGAGGAACTTTTTGGATAACACACTGAACATCTTTAGAAAGTGAAGATAATGAAAAAATTCTCTAACCAAAGCCCCGTGAGATCCAGATTTTTCTTTCTCAGGGAATGTCCTATGGTTGAATTTTATTTCCCCTCCTAATGAAAGCAATAAAACAATCCAGAAAGTTATTACAAAGCATGATTCTGAATACAATAATTGTTTGTCAATCAAGTGATTTTTTGAATAAAAGCAAAATATTTAATTTAGATGTCAACTTGAAATCGTATGGAAAATAGGGGGAAATGTTTTGCAATGTAAAATTGAAAATGTTGTTTTGAAAATGCAGTAACATACAATTTTCAGCAAACAAATTCTTTTGCTTTTCTTTTCTAAAGGAACGTTAGTCAAGCTCATCACTGTTGAGCAGATGTTTTGTTTTCTTGAATTGGCAGTTTTTGAGAATTTAAGTGTAACTGACTTGTATATAAAATTCCAAAAGATATGTTAAAAAGGTGATGTAATCCTGAGGAGTTTGAAGTGTTGCTGAGGACCTACACTATCCAAAAATACCAGAAAGAATCCTACAGGTGAAGGTTTGCATTTTTTTTTTCTTGGTCAAAAATATTTGTATGAATGAAACTATAATAAGGATCAGAAAAGTATTAAACAATTAGGCTGATTTTTCCCTGGGTCTAGAACTTCTGTTTATCAGATGATATTTTTTACTTAAGTGGAACAAGCCAGAGTACTGTGTCAATTTTATTTTCACAGACTAAGTCTAAGAAAAGCCCTAAAATATTTTCTGGCCAACTGAAATGTTATCCTAGAGGAGCAGGCACTTGTTGGTGAGGTAAATACAGTTTTCTGGTCAAGTCCAGCTGCAGCTGTTTGGGTTTTTAGCCATTGATTTGCATGGCAATCATCTCGTGTAGCACTGCTCCCTACTGCTTGGCAGCTGGAGAGAAATCAGTCCCAATGACACCTGTGGGAAACTGCTATTCTCGGGGCGGCAATTAAGCTCGACGGTAGCTTTTGGGAATCAATGGAAATTAAATGCAGATAACAGGCATTAATGGAACATTTATTGGAAATAATTTAAATTATGTTTAGTGGTGGCTTAGTGAATGGAAATTAATGACTAACTACCGTTTGGGTACAGGCAGAACTGCTGGAATGCAGTGAAAGTCAATACAGGCAGTTCCAAATGGCAGAGATAAGGAAGTACTTATTGATATTAGTGATCTTCAATATTTTCCATTGGAATTATAATCTGATTCGGGCTACATTGCTGTGGACTTCACCCAGAGCATAGGGGAAACAAATTGTTAATGATATTTTAAATGCAAAGTGTCACTAATCTGGTAACTTGCTATGGTGGATATTGAAATAGTTAATGCAGTAGATAATTCTTAATTATAGTCTTGTATTTACAGACAAACTGAAACTGAGGCTGGTATTGATTAAAAGAGGTGCCATATTGCAGACTTTTCTAACCCTGTAACTATATTGTTCTTGAATTTCATACAGTGTAGCTTAGATTTTTACATCTGATTTGAATTACTTCAATGTCTTAAAGATCTGTGTTCCAACCAGATGTGAGAAATGGCTTCAGTTTGGAACGTTTCAAGGAAAGACCACCAAATAATGAGGGAAAAAACAACTCTCTACTATTTTCCCCCTACACCTCAGTGGAAAATATAAAAAACCAGTATCCTAATTTATCAATACGACTTGGGATCCTGTCAGGAAAATGTTCCTCACCTGCAAAGTTTCTTTATCTTTCCTTCCAGCCCAAGATTATATACTGGATTTGATAAACCTCTGTAACTGAGAGAACTAAACATTTCTACATATAGTGATACTATTTACTGTGCTTTATGCATGTTCTGTCACAGAGCCAACACTTTAACTAGGCAGAATTTCTCTACTTAAGCACCGCTGGCTTAACTACAATAATTGTCTGTAGTGAGAGAATACACATAGCCCAGTTAACTGAATTAAAGTCACAGGTTTTATTCTCTTTTTCTTGTCATTAAACTTTTGGGTATTTTTAAAACTTAGTTATTTAAAAAAAAATAACCAAAGCATTCAATTTAATATGAAGACATTATCTCTTTAACAGGAAGGTTTATATATAATTTCCTGTAAGGAATTGGATCATATGATACTTCTGCACCACATTTTGTTTTGTTTTCTCTACTTGAGGGAAGTACTTTATCTCTCAGAATTGATTTTATCTTGCAAAGTTATGTGATAAAGATTAGAGACATTCTGGTTGCCAAAATTTCCTGTGACATGTAGGAAAACCCCTCCATTCCTGTGAAATACCCCTCGGTAAACTGGGAATGACTGCTAGAAACTGACCACAAAAAGAGTGTGAGCAAAGCAAAGTGAAATGATCTACAAAGGGTAAATAAAGGTTGGAAATTTTTTTGGAAGTACTTCCAAAACTCGATTGAACATATCAGTGTAAAACTGAAAGAATTACCTGGTTTGTTATGCCATATACAATATTTCATAATGGCATGAATTTCAAGCTAGTGGTAAAAACAAAGGAACTGTAATAAGCAGGTTACTATTACCTCACCAAGATACCATCTGTACTTCCCTGAGAGAAGTCCAAGGAGTACAGAGACCACATTTCAAGTATTAAAAATGGCTGGAGAATAAAATTGGCATTATTCCTTTTCATTATAGCTGGTGATTTGTTCCAGGATTTACAGTCCTGACCTTGATGTGCCATAAACAGAGCCTTCATTTAAAAGGGATTAAGGCTTGTTATGTGTGATAACCCACCTTAACACAAATGCTGTCTTTTAGAAGATGCCAAGTCATGGAACACATCCTGCCCATCCCACTGCCAATGGCTATCACACTGCTTTGGAGAACTCCTCCTGCCACCCAGGGAAAACTGAACATCCTATGGATGAATCCTCCCAGGGTACAAACCCCTGTCCTATGAAGGCCATCCACAGCAGCATTAGTTGGGATTGACAGACGTGACAGTGCTTTCTGCATTACTAAAGTTCTTGGGGCAAAGCATCAGTCAAGAGAACACCCCCAAGGGTGATTCAACCACCCTGAATTCCAGTCTCATGAAGGCAGAGCTTTGGCTTGTGATTTGGGCAAGGTCCAGTCCAGAACTGTGGGCTGAACAAACTTCACACCTAGTGTGGCCTCTCTGGCTCCCAACTGGTGCTCAGGTCAGGTCAGCTCAGAATTAGAAAGCTGGAACTGCCTGTACATCTGTTAAGTCCCCCAGTGTCTGAAGTACAAACCAAAAGGGCAACCAAATGCTAAGAATGAAACCTTCTTCCTACACACAGCTCTCAAATGAATTGAGCTGCCTGTGTCCTGGTCCTGGCTGTTGCTCCTCTCCAGCAGAAAATCTGGGGAAAGATGGCCATTTCTCTGCAAATTCCTTCCCACACACCACACACACACACACAGAGGGGGTTGTGAAATTGCACCTTTACTGAGGGTCAGGCTGGATTAAGTCCTGTTGAAAATGGTAGGTTTAAGCACCGCCCTTCTCTTTGGCGGCAGACAGTTTGGAGGAGACAGTTCAGCACATGTTCCTGCCCAAAACAAAGGCATATGTAAGGTTGCCCAGGAATTCCAAAGATCTGGGTGGGGAGCCTTGCACAGTTTGTTTTGGGCAGGGATGTATGTGGAAAAAGACAGAGCAGACTGAGCAGCAGAGACAGGGCTCAGAAGAAGCTGAGAGAAAGGTGGGCAGCCTGCATGAGCAGTGCCGGGAGCAGCCTGGAGAGAGGGATTTCAGTCCCCAAGGTTTGCTGGAGTGACCTGGGGAACGTGACCAAGGAAACGTTCTCCCCTTCCATGAGACAGGAAATGTGATTTAGCAGTGGCTCAAAAGTGGGCAACTGTGTATTCAGGCCTGTTCAAAGCTGTAATCATTTCAAGTAACAAAAAATGTAATAAACATACAAGAAAGTGGAATCAAGAGATTTGCTTGCCTATGTTCCTGGAAAGCAGGGTCAGAATACCTTGTCACTACCTCTAACCATTACAGAATTTTGTAAGTCTGGTTATTTTTTAGGCCAAAAATGAGACAAGTAAGCCCAACAGGTCTGTTTTATATTAATTGAAGTCACAGTCTGAAAGAGATTATTTGAAAATTCCCACACAATTCAGTCTCTATTACGTAGACTATGAACAGTAAATATGGTGAATTCTGTATACAGCTGGAACAAAGGCCTGAGACCTTCTTTAGTTAATAAATGTAAGTGAAATATTTGAACAATCTGATAATAAACACTGAGACAGGCCCCAGACTGTTTATTTAAGTCACAGTTGTAACAAGAGCTCTGGAAGATTTACCTGTGGCAGGACTGCGGATGTGGTTACTCTTTTTGGTTGGATTTTCAAACTCATATAACTGTACTTTATTTCTGCATATTTCAGCTGGGGCCAGCATCCTTATCATTGCAGAAACAGGGATTTACAGCCCTTTATTCCCTTTAGCATTCACCTTGAAGGCCATGGAACCCTTGCTCCTAAACTTGCTAATATAAAGATAATCATCTTTGAAGTGAACTTCCTAGGAACCAAGTCCTCCTCCAGCTGGAGGCAATGGGAGTGCTGTTGTTGACTTCAGTGGCAGTAAATCTCAGTTCTATCATTTTTTATGACATCTCTTCTTGCAACAGATACATTTACTGGAGTATTCACTATTAATTACCTGCAGCTTTTTTCCTCATATTATTAAATGTGATTTGTAACATATTTCTCATTTTTTAACAAGACAAAATAGCAACTTATGGAAAGGAAGAATTTTCTATGTTGAGCAAATCTCTTAAATATTGAACTCATCTCATTTATCTTCCTTTTCGTTATCCATCCATTTAAAAGGAAGGTGTTTATGATGTGAGGTTTGGCAAATAGGTCATAAAAAGCAAATTTTATTTTGCTGTGATGCAAAGAGAGTGGAGGGAGAAATCCCATAATTTCAGCAATTTTTTTTCACACTATGTTAAAACGCAGCCTGAGTTGAAATGACAGATACCAATTCCAAGAATCAAGAGTACGCAATGGAAATGCCAACTGACTCCTCAGAGCAGCACTGCTAGTGGCACCACTCTTTACTCTTACTGGAATGAATCCAAAGGGGTTGGGTTTTTGCTCTCAAATCAAGTATTATGTTTTCTAGTCTCACATCCCTTATTTGAAAGCAATTGTTTCCTTGATTCACAGCCATCCACGTGTGTGTGATACGAAACATTAACGTGCCTATTTTATCTGCCCCTGTGTATCAGTCCTCAAGGTGTTGATGTTGATATGGGATGAGGATGCTCAGCACTTCTGTAAGCCAGTACAAATGGACATGATGAAGGTAATGACTAAGGGCTGTTATAAATGCACTTTTGGGTTCTGTTGTTGCAATCCAGGGCTGCCCATGTGTTGTTTTTGTGGCTCATTTCTTCACAGAGAACTACTACTGATTTTGTCATTTATTAATGTTTCCATGCCAAACTTTCCATACTATTTTCACTTGATAATTCTTGACCAAGGGAGGAATTCTGCTTTCAGCAGAGCAGGATAAAGTACTGACCTCCAAAGTTTGTCCTCTCTCTCTTCCTCATCCACCAAATTCTGCCTCGCACTCAGCAGACTCTGGGAACAGAGCTCTCCTCCCCTAACATGGTGTGAGATACACTCTGAGCTTGGTCACTCCTGTTCCCTGTGGAGATAATGGGAAGAAACAGAAACCTGTAGGCTGTGATTCACCTTACCTCTCTCAGACATCTGGGAGAACTGAGGGCCAATAGTGCCTCACACCATGGTAACCAGTTCAGACACTCACACTGTGGATCTCCCTCTGTTCAGCTGAACCCTCACTGGTTTTCTTAATATGACCTTAAGTACAATATAAGTACACCTCAAGGCATTTTTTGTGATTTATACAAAATTTCAAACCTTTTCCCTGATTGTCTTGAAGGCATTTCGATAGACAGGTGCATCACAGGATTTCACAAAATTACTGAAGTCACCACAGGACAAAGCAACATTTGCCACAAACTAAAAGCTGTCCCTTTGGCTCTCACTGAAATGAATATTTTAGTATCAGCAAGAAGGAGTGTTCCACATTTGGGATCTGGTAAGATGGTTACAGTATTCTGCATGGGCTCTCTCATAATGGAGAAGGATTGTTTTGCAGACAAAAAGGTGTCATGCTGCAAACAGAAACCAAGGAAGTTCTTTTGTTACAAGATGTTAAGTGACATGTTTGGTGCTTCTGCCTTAAGTGGTCTGGGCTTTCTTTAAAAATTAAAATGTGCAATTAGTTTATTCAATCTTGTAAGAAGGCTGAGTGTCTCCTATATTGAATCCTTTCCTTCCAACTGCTTTTTTAAAAAAACCACCTTGCTTATCTGTATTTTCTGCCAGCGACCTTAAAGCACATTGCCCAACAGTTCTGAAAGCTGACAGGGTGAGATGTCGCTCAGTAGCGTTGGCATAATCTAGATTCCCTTTAACTGCTGAATTTTGCTAACTGGGCTGCCCAAAATCCCAGTGAGCACCCACATCCCAACTTTGCTGACATGAACTTTTGCCACCAACTAAACAAATCTCTCGTTTTGGCTACAGAAAAATCTAACTTTCCATCTGAATGTTGGAGTCTGGGTTTCCCTCTACTTCCTGCCCAAGAGCATTGTTACAGCAACTCCTTGCAGAGTTCCTGTCTAATTGAACCACTAGTGGCATGCATATGTGCTAAATAAAGGAATGTAGTAAAAAATTTATGAGTCAATTACACTTTGAAGCAATAAAGTGTTAAAGAGTTAAAAAGAGCTCCCCCCCTCCCCCAAGTCCTTCAGACCAGGAATTGTTTGCAATGCACAGAGCTCATTTGGGATCGGACCACTATTATTATGATTCCCTTTTGCAGTTTACTGTGCATGAATATTGACAGAGATCTACACAGTGAAGTAATGTGAAACTCTCTCAGTGATTTTCAACCCATAAATCATTCACCTTAACCTGGGCCCAGATTTGCATGAAACCGGGGGTGGATTGTCTCAAAAAGTTAATCCACCCTAAAGTCCAACCAGTCCTCACTGGGTGTGAAGCACAGAGCGAAGTTACAAAGATAGGTTTTGGATGGCTCCGGGGTTTGTAATGGATGCTTTGCACAGCTGTAATGATGAGTGGGTGAGGAGAATTAAGAATGAATCAAGTGTGGGTGGTGGAAATATTTGCTGGGCATGTCACAGCCAGGGGAGGAAGTGCAGGGGCCTCCCAGCCTCGGTGATGGGAAAGACGTCAAGGTTCCCTGGACATGGGCCCTGCTTATTTATTTATTTTAGCTCTGACATGTTCCCTTTAGGAGAGAAAAAAATGTGAAATTGATACCGTGTCTTTTGAAAGCAGAGAGCTGATTGTGGCTGAGCAGCAGAGCTCTCTTATAATCTGCTTCCAAATGTGTGGGTGCCTCTTGGGTTTCCTCAGCTATTTTATGGCTCATTTTCAAAGATTTTTGTAAAACCAGGCCAACAACGTCTGCATCCCCGACCACATCAGTGAAAAGTTGGACCATGTTTCAGAGCCATGTAAATTCCTTCTATAAGAAACATTTAGATTTTTACAAATGGGGTGAATTCCTCCCTCGTCACATTGCAGTTGCCACGGGGATGGGTTGACTAATAGTTTACCACGAGTGAGCAGAAAAAAGAGCAGCACGTGTACCTGAGCATTACAAAGGTTTCTTCCAGGATTGCCGTGACTTGTTCAGATAGTTGATAAGATAATTAATTCTTACCATTCCTGTATTTTCATGAGAACTTACCTAGGAGTAAACAAAACCCTAAGCCTAGTTTGTGTTCCTTTATTGTATTATTATATGGCTCTGTAAGTGCAATAAAGCAATCTCCTGACTTCTTGACTCTTCGTGGTTGTTGTTCCTAGACAGGTTTCTAGCACACATGAAATATATACAACAACTTTCATGTCCAAAATCCTAGCAGTTTAAATGCAGTCCAATTCTTTACTGGCAACACATTTTTGCAGTTATGACTTGATTGGGCTGGGAAATATTAGAAATGTGTTGACTAACACATTGTTAAAAATACAAGATGTGTAATGTTGGAGTAATGCTGGATATTCCTAGTTCAGGTTGAACAGTCGTTCATGGTCCAGAGTTACAACCACAGCTGACAAAGCAGTTCAAAAGATGTTGCCTAATAACGAAATTGCTGAAAACAGTGAGTAAAATGGTGGCTCCACTGAAGTCTGTGTCAAACTCCATTGATTTTGTAGGAGTGGAACACTCCCTTTCATACAGAACAATGTACTCATTCAATAAGTAGGTTTTCCAAAGTGTGGGTTTTTTTCAGCCAAGTGTCTTAAAGGACCAAAAAAAAATAATCTCTAAACCAGGGCAAGAATTAGTGACACTGAAAACTGTCATGTTGGAGGCTTTAAGGAGAGCAATGAAAATTCAGAGCCCAGCCAGCATTTCATTCTTTTGCCCTAAAAGACTCACCCTGCAAGAATCTGTAAGTGACACTCAACTGAGAGAACACTTTCTGAACAGCTGATGTGAAACTTGAAAAGAGGCAACGTAACAAATGTAATGTGGGGAGGAAGTGCTTTCATTCCAGCTTAGGAACATCTGGTTTATTGCAACAATAACTACTGTAATTATATCACTGCTGGAAAAGCTGTTCTAGGTTAGGTTAAGTTTGTGGTTTCTATAATAAACACTGCTTTGGAGAAGTGAGGGTTTCAGTATTTCAACCATGTCAGATCACACTGAACTGAGCTGTGATTTGAGGCAAAAATAACAAAATTTAGAAAACATAAAAGCATTATTTCTAACCATATATTTCTTGAGATATACTTCCTCATTATGGCAAGTGGGGGGTATGCCGGAGAAGTAAATTTTTGGATGATTGACCATATTTCACTGATAAAAACTAAAGAAGTAATTTTTTGGTCAGTTGGAGACAAGCTTGTTAATAGTTACCATAGTACCTATTGCTGGAATAAATGAAAAATGATCCCAAAAAGGACAGTTTTCTCACTTTACTTGCAGGAAAAATTAAGGAACTTATGTCAGAGAGCAAATAGATGGCCAAGGGTCTCCTAGAAAAAATAGAGTGGATTTTTCCAGGGATGTGCCTGTATGATAGGACTTATTACCCAGCCATTGTTACTTCTCTAGCCATTAAAAATTAAGTGTTTCAACTCCAGTACAATGCTTTTCCATCCAATGGAAAATTGGAATCTACATGAGACTTACTCCAGTAGGGTGGATACACTTGGATGTGCAATGGGCTGTGTGTTACATGTGAAGGTTTTCTCAAAAACTGCAAAATATAAGTAAAGCATTTTGTATTCTACTCTTACAGCATACTTGGTCTAGAATCTTTGATGAATATTCTCTGCATCAATACAATTTTATTGTATTGTCAATGTATAAAAAAGAATGGCTAAATGTCTTGCTGATAAGGGAAAATAGAAATGTCATTCCACATAGATTAATTCCCATTCAAGTGCTTTGTTAGTATAGAAAGATGTGTAGATCCAAAACTGTCTTAGACATTTGAGAATTTAACAATGATGGAAATGGAGATATTTTATTATTGCCATTTTCTTCTTTACCCCATGTCATGATTTAAGTGTTTGTTGCTGTGTGTTCAGACTCACAAAATGGATTAAATAGAATTTGTGACTTTTGTATGTGCAGCTTTTTAACAATTGTTCCTGCATGCTCACACTGGCAAAACCTCACCTGAGCAAGAATCAACTCATTCTGCACATGCAGATGTAGGTTTGTGTGTGCAAACTTCTGTTGCATGCATGCAGATTTAAAACTATCTTTAGTTTTACCTCCTGCAGCTAAAATAATTTCTACCAGCACAGTGTTTGGAATTGAAATGATTCCTTTGTTTCAATACATATAGAAATAGAATGATGCCAGAATTTTGCAGTCTCTTTTTTGTGGTGGTGTTTTTCTGACCGGAAAACTTCAAATTAATGGAGGGTAAATCACATCACATAAATGAACACTAAACCTTATTGAAGATAGACCAGTGAAAACATACTGTAACTTTCAAAGGAACAAAGTTGTTTTAAAGTGCCAAAAAAGGAGGGTAGATTTATTTTTATTTAAGATTAGCTCTATGTGAATACTCCAAGACATTAGAGGTCTAATGGTCATTAAACTAATCAGTCATACACGTAGTTTTTCTTTCATAATGTCCTTCTTTATATCTTTCATATTCTTTCTTTATATCTTTTATGTATATCCGTATATAAACTACTTCTATATAAATATATGCATAGATACATATATATCTTTTTTTTGTGGGGGCGAGGGGATGTGAATCAAGAGTGACCCAGCTTTCTCTGTTTTTCATAGATGTCTTGTTAAAAATAAAATCTCATGAACTATAAAGAGAACATTTTCTCTGGGTTGAAAGTTCCTTATTTCTCACCTGTCTGTCATCTCATTGCCTGTTTTAGAAGCCTGACAAGTGGGCTGCTGAAATTTTTTAAATAAATAAATTAATGAATAAATAAATAAATAAATAAATAAATAAATAAATAAATAAATAAATAAATAAATAAATAAATAAATAAATAAATAAATAAATAAATGTAGGTGATTCGTGGATACTTTTATAAATGCTCCTGGCTGTACTTCACAGTCTTTGACTGCAGTCATTGCCAAAAAATGGCTTAATTCTTTGTGATTTTGTTGCAAAAAAGGTTAAATCTCAGAATTAAAAATGCTGGAAAATATCATCAACTGATGTCAGTCCTCACTCACTTGTATCAAGAGAACTACAGAGGAATTTACACAAGCTGGAGTGTGGAAGGGTTTGTTTTCCAGGTATGTAGAAAATCCAAATGGTCGGATGATGAAAGGAATGAGGGGTGAGCCTGAGGCTTGCTCTGCACTCACGCTAATCCCAACCCTAACTCTTGTCCTTCAAACAGGAAAAGTCAAAAGAAAATGGTTTGCAAGCTGCTGGCAGCAGTGCTGGGCATGCCTTAACCACATCAGCTTTCAAATACCACCTAGGACTAAGATAAACCTTTCACCTTTCTCTTTTTGGATGCTAAAAAACTCCTGCATCTCTGCTCCTGCCTGCTGAGGCACTGAATCTTGGAAGGCACTGAATATTACCTGGCTGATGCTGTGTCCTTAGATGCCTTTCTTGTCAATGGTACCTTCCAGCACCAGGCACCCATTCAAAAAAGGAAGTTTAGTTATTGCAGGCTTTTCTTTAGTTTATGTGTTGTCAGGAATTCTGTGGGTACTTAGGATTCAGTCCTGTAAAGTGATGATTTTCCCTTCTATTCCAACCTCAGCTGTTCCATATAATCTTTCATGATTCCCTAGAAAAGAAAAAGGAAATTAGTTGTTGTCATTGTTTAAACAGCAAAACCAAAAAAAGAAAAATATCAAATAGTGGACTGAAACATGATTTTAAAAAACAAGCCTGAAGATATAATTTCCAATTCCCTGGCTTTTTCTCTGTTTTTGGAGTGTGTGATTAGTCCATCTAGACAGCAGAAAAATTTGGTTCAGGACTTTTCAGTTAATGTTAATATCAAATGGAAAGCTCTCTTCTCTGAGAACAAACAACACAAAACAACCTAAAAGAGAATTTTCAGGTGAGGCAGAGCAGAAATCTGAGCTATTTTCTGTGATATTATAAAGCTAAACAGCTGTAGCTTTTCCACCACCCATGAGAGAAGTAAGAATGAGAACTATAATGCACACAGGCAGAAAGAAAATATTTCCATTACTCAGAAGATCTCATATCATGTCTTAGACCCCTCATTTATTTTCCTGAATAATGGCGTTGTGATTATAAGGGCTGATTGTGCTTTGCTGATTGTATCACTCACAGAAGTGCTGAAGCTATTTCTGCATGGATGCAGAATATTTCCACATTAAGGAAACCTGTGCTTTGTGAACATATTCAGAGTTATATATTCTGATAGTCAGACTTAATTCACTGCTAACAGTGCAGAAATTCTTCTAGAAACCAGGGAGAGAGACTTTCAACACAGTCATGAGAAAAAACGTGGCCTGATAGTACGAAATTACTATTTAGGAACACATCTCAGAGCTGGCAGGAATTTGCTGTCACAGGAAGGCATTTTAATATTTTTTTCTATTGTGAAACATTGTTGCAGACCTGATTATTCATTTCATAACTCCATTTTCAGACAAGTGAATGCAGTCTCAGTGCAAGACGTATCCAAAGCTAGGAAGGGGTTCTGCGTCTCATCCATAAGTAACAATGAAGAATACTTTGCTAATATCTACTCAGACCATTAGGCCTCCCAAGGCCATGCTTATTTCCAGCAGAAATCCTTGAGGATAGTTTAGCTATGCCCTTGTTCCTTAGGTGTTTGTCTCATTGTGTTGGGCACAATAAATTTTGCTGTCCAAGATCACTTGATATTGAAGTTTATCTTTCCTGGTGTTTCCCAGCATCTTCCATTCCACAGCAGTACTTGCCATCAGTTTGCTGGTCTGCAAATTAAGGTTACATCCCTCTAGCTGGATATTTTTTCATTTTTCATTCTTTTTCTCCTCCTCCTTCAATTCAGAAGTCTCACTCTCGTAGCCTCCAAAGAAAACGCCACAGTGGAGAGCTCATTTTCCCTTCCTTCATCAGGAAGCTGAAATGTACTCCCAGGGCTCTCCCCTGGTGCGTCGGCCTTTCCTCCCTGGCCTGGGCTCTGGAAAGGCTGCTGCTCGCCCGGGAAGAGCTTTCCCACATCCTGAATTGTCAGGGGACTGCCTGACCGTGGTCAGTGGTTTCCATGTGTGGACATGTAGGCGGGAAGGGGCCAAGGGGCCTCAAGACAGCAGCAGGAGGGAGGCCTGGACCAGAGCTGGGCTTTGTGGGTGAGGAGCTCCAGGCTCACCAGGATATGGGGTCTGTGCACACAACTATCAATAAAGGCATTAAAATTAGAGAAAGGAGCAGCTTCTCAAATTGCAGCCCTTGGTTTTCAGGAGGTTTTGTCTGTCGGGGAGTCAAACTTGCAAAGTTTGTCCTCCTGCCACATCTACTGTGTTTGCCCAGCGAGTACAGGGTACCTGACCTGAGGAATTATTCCTGCAAAAGCTTCAGGCTGTTTCTCTCCTGCACTACTTTATACAGGATCTGCTATTGTGGTTTGAGTCCCCCCCTGCCTTTGTTGCTCACAAAATAAATCAGGGGTGCAAAGGTATTACAGCAAATAATGAGCAATCCCAAACCTGGGATTCAGATACAGCTTTTTTCATAGGTGAGGTGAGCGAATCTGGAGTTGGGACCCACCTTTCCTGGGCAGCTGTGGAATTCTGTGTTCCTGCTGCTGACGGCCTGTCTCCCCCAGCAGTGGAACATGGGACAAAACCCAGTTTCCCCAGGAGCACAGCGACACCACAGGCTGCAAGTATCAGATTTCCACAATCCTTAACCAATCAAAAAAATCAAGCAGGTTCACAGTTTGGGATTTTATTTTTGTTTCTTTGTGTGTGTGTGTGTGTGTGTGTGTGTGTGTGTGTGTGTGTATGTGTGTGTTTGTGCCAGCCGTATCCAAAGGATGGCTGGCAACACTTCCTGATTTTGTAATTGAGATGTATAAATACAGCAAGCCTGAGATAATATCTAGTAATGTAATACTTCTGCATCCCTAGGCATTGACAGGAGCTGTTCTTAACTACCATAGAAGTTCAGACCTAAACAAGAACCCCTGGAGTGCAGCCACACCATACCTGCAGCACAGGGTGCTCTGGCTTTTAAGCCGCCAAAGGGGAATCCTCAGTGCTCCTCTCCCACCAAGGCCAGCAGACATGGGAACACAAAGCATCACTCAGAGCTACAAAGGGCCTCAGAAGATCCAGTTCCCTGGCTGATTCAGGTTCAAATCAAGGCTATTGATATTGTCTTTTAGTCAATACCATAGACCCTCGGTCACAAGAGGTTAGATAAGATTAGAGAACTAAGTTTTTTAATCTATTGAATATTAAAAATGGCCACTTCAGGCTTTTCATTCACACCATCTGTTGCTAGCAGGTTGTATTGGCAGTTTCAGGAGAGATTAATAATTGTTCCTGATTTTGGCACACCAAGAGGTTAAAAATAAATCTTTAGCTACACAGAAGATTCCCCAGCAATTGATTTCTCTAAGATATTTTGGCAACTTGAAAAGAAAATATATGGTTTGAGCCTTCCTAGAACTATTTCTCCCAGCCACATGTAATATAAATAAAACAAACCTCAAGAATCTGGCTTAGAATATGGAATAACATTTTGCTACAATAATTTCTGCTGTGTTTACCACAGCAAATGTTGAATTACAGGCATCACCATACATAATATTTAAATATTTCAATAATACCCAGAGCTCTCAACACTCTTGTTTCTTTCCCATTTTCACAACAATTTGCCAGCAACATTTTAGAACAGAGCAGTCATTTTAGAGCAGCCTCTTTGTGTTAAGAGATATGTATGCACCACACAGCTGCATCTGAGAGGCAGTACAACCCCTGGCTAGACCCCTTCTAGGGGTGCCAAAGGATTAAAACAGTGCTGAGAGGTGCGTCCGCAGGTTTTGTGACTCAGGGGGTTTAGAGGCAGTGCTGCCAGGTCCTGTGAGGCTGAATCCCTGTCTCAATTCCCAACAGCCACAACTGTTGGTCAGGAAGTTCTTCACGGTGAACCTCGGTCCAACCCTGCCCAAGTGATACAGACCAAGGAGCAGAAATGTAACACGTGTTGAGGTAATAGAAGTTGGCTAAAATTTCCACTTTGAGGATAACCTGCACAAAAAACAGTCCAACCCTGGAGGAGAATGAAAACTGAGGGAGAATCAAGAAGGGAGCCTGCAGGGACTTTCCATTATCTGGAGTGTAAGAATGAAGATAGCCACAAAACCAGCACAAGGATAAAAGATGATATCTTCTCATGCAGATACCACTTTTTAATGCACAAATAGCAAACAAGGGACAGAGTAAAATAAAGAAAAATAGCTATGTAAAGTTGATAGGGATTTTTTAAACGTTTCATTAATCATCAGCGACTTTTTCACAGGATCTTGCAGTACACCTGGGAACTGGACTTTTGGACAGGAGAGTGATTTTATGAACAAGTTCTTCCTACACCTACTCCTTTCATAAAGTTTTTGTCTTTCTGGCTACTGTAACAAAACTTTTCAAGAGAGTGTCTGGTAAATAAATGGAAAATGCTGAACACATCTGAAAATCTGGTCATTATAAGGATGCCCAGCTGGGAGTTGAGCTCTTCTGGACAATGAGTTCCTTACAAAGAGCAGTTCCCCATAGCACAGTGGGTAATAATTCTGGATTTGAGAGCATCCATGGGAGCAGGCTGTGGCAGGGAAGAGGGAGAGAACTTAATCAGGACTGAGACCTGGGTGGGGAAACTCTGACCCAGTCCAGCCCTTCCAGCCTCCGCTTCTTGGCCCTGGGTGTTTCTGGTCTTGCTGGAGCCTCCTGCCAGTTCCAGCCTTCCTCCAGTGTGGAAAAGTAACTGGTAGGAAGCTGGACCATGCTGCATCTGAGGCCAGCAGAGGAAAGGACTGGGAGCATATTGCTGTCAGTGCAGTTGTGAGCGGGACATTTCCAGTCAGAGGCGACTGGAAATACGTGATGGTGAGCTTAATGAAGAGTGAGGGAGGAACAAGGCATGAGGGTGGGTGCTAGCAGGGATTAAGCTCCATGAAAGGTCATTGTTTGATGGAAGGGAGGGAGCAGGAATGGGGAGGCAGAATGTCTTCTGAGCAAGAAGAGGATTTTCATGTAGTTCTTCCTTGGTCTTTATTTCCCGAGGTGTTTACACAATGCTTTGAATGTATGGGTTTGTGGGCCCAAGACTCCTACAGAAAAATCAGATGTGCTCAGTCCTGCATCTACTTTCAGCTGTTACCTTTGTTCTGTGGGTTTCATTTGAGGGTCAAAGAACTTGCTAAACACACACAAGTGGCTTGCATAGTGTTTTGGACATGTGAGTATTATCACTTTAATTTTAATTAACACCAACCTCTCTTGTCACAGCCTGGCTCAGAGCAAGGGAAGAACCCAGGGATCCCAGCTCCCCGCCACACGGCCCCAGAGTGGACGATGGATGTTTTTCCTCCCAGAAGGCCATTCTGTATCAATGTCCAGTGACAACATGCACCATCAGATCACTCAGTGCTCAGGATAGGAATGTTATTCATTCTTCTTTTTGGAATGCAGCAAATTCCTGCACAAAAAATTAGCCAGCTAGAAGTATGGCTGGAGTAAAGCTCAATGATTTAATTAAACATTAGATGAGCTCTCTCCAAAAGCCAAGAGCAAAAACAACACAAGCATGTGCGAAAGACAGATACTTGTGGATGGACCTGCACAACCTTTTTCACAGCATTTTATGTAACTTTGGTACAGGCTTAGGCAAAAAGTGGTCTTGTTCTTTCCAAGCCAGCATGAAGTACAGCCAGGAAGCATTAGTCATCAGAGAGTTTTGGTAGTTGTAGTTTGGAACCCTAACTGAAGTGTTTGCTTTGTGTACTGCTAAAAAATCTAACCCATGAATTGGCCACTATCTCAGTCAAATCACATTTCTTTCTAAAACAGTTTTTGACAAAATTATGGCTATTAGAAGAAATTTTCCTTTTCACACCCTCATAACACAAGACAAATGCAAAAGAAACAACCCTTCTCTCTTCCCCAAGGAATTATAACAACATTTTTTCAGTGACATTGGTAGGATTTTGTATTAAAATGTATTCTGAATTGTGTTTTAATGGGGGGAAATATTATTTTTGTAACCGAAATAAAACAGATGTAAAATTTTTCTCAAAAGATTTTTACCCTCTAAAATTAAACTGACTATTTTTCATGGGTTAGTCTGAAAAATATATTTTAAGATTTTATGAAACAAGACATGGCTTTCTGCAGTTACTGGCCATTCCCAATGGTATATCCATCCTGTAGGCTTCTGTGTTCTCGCAAATTCTGGAAATTGTCAATTTCGGCCAAATAAACAGTATTTTTATGCACAAATAAAATTTGCTTCTACAATCACGATGATTTTCTGTGAAGCATTTAAGCCCTAAGAACAAATGGTTACATGTACTTTGAGTTCCTGAAATGAATCATGGAAAACTCTAACGTAATAAAGTGCTGTTATTAAGTGCTATTGTCGACGTTTTTTAGAGAAATTTTTTCCTCTTTAGAAACGCTAATAATCGGTACTTAAAGTAGAACAATGGATGTGGCTGAGCCCGGAGAACATGTGAGTGCGGCACCTCCCTGTCTGGGGGTTTCTCGGGAAGGGACAGAGATACTGCAGAGGATGGATCTGGGAGGAGCTGGGACACAGCCGTGGTCCCGCTCTCTGGCTCTGGGCTTCCGGAGCCCCGCCCTCTGCGGCTGCTGCTGCTCTCGGCTTTCGGAGGAGGACGGTGCAATTGTGGCGGGGGAAGGAGCTCGCTCGTCACCGTGGTTCAGCCCAGCCTGTTTCTCCTGCCGCAGCCGCTGAGGTTGGTGCCCTGTTAATATCTCGCTGAGAGAGGAACTCTTCCCACCTGGGGACCCCGAGATCCTGAACCCGCCCTTCTCCCAGTTCTAACCGGACCGTGTGGGTGCTGCCACCCCGGCCCCGCTGTTTCTTCGGCACCGGTCTGTGTTCCAGTTGCAGCAGCTCTGCACCCCCACCCCGCCTGCCGAGGCATCCCGGATTCCCAGCTACAGCCGCGGAGTTTCCAGCACATCTCAGCCACCACCCCGGGATCGCTGCGGTCGAGCCGCCACTGGCTTGTGCTCCCTGAGCTGCCCCACAGCGCCCCCTGCAGCCGTGGGGGAACCATCGCACCTGCTCTGCCCAGCGGAGCCACAGCGCCCCTGCCGGCCGGGACCATCACTGCACCAAGGGGAAGGTGCCTGACACCTGAGAGCAGCTGCCAGTGGGTGGCTCTGGTTCTGGTTTTGTTGTCACCGTTATAGTTGTTGCCTGTTTCACATCATATAAATACTTAGTAAAGATCTGTTATTCCTATTCCCTATCTTTGCCTGAGAGCCCCTTAATTTCAAAATATTACTAATTTGGAGGGGAGAGCGTTTGCATTTCTCATTCCAAAGGGAGGCTCCTGCCTTTCTTGGTAAATACCTGTCCAAACCATGACAGCTATACAGCTATAGTTGCTATAAAAGCAGAGAAGAAACCTGAGGCAGTGAAATAAATCTTCAGCTGGGACAAATCAGCATAGCCCTATTGAACTGACAAGAGCTACACTGATTTAAACAAACAGATTTTTATATGGCCTATCATTCATTCACTATACCAAATAAACCGTGGTGGAGGCTGGTGAAGAAACATGGTTTATCTCAAAATCCATGTTCTTAAGGCTCTCGTAACTTTTTGGGAAAGTTCTCTTTGATTTTGGTGGTGTAGGACTGCATCCTGCGCTGCTCAGGACCACTTTCCTCCTGCAAATTCACATAGCAGCTCTCACTTCTGGACACTTGAGTAAACTTGCTCCTCTTGGCCCTAAATAATGCCACTGAAACAGATCCTTTATGATCCCTGCATGGTATAGGCTCACAAAATCCTGGCCAGGAGGATTTTATCCATGTGGGATCTCCTCCCATTGCTGGCAAGCAAAACAGTGTGACGTCAAAGGTGGGTCTGCCTTAAGTACCACAAAGTAGCACCAACCTATGAGGAGGGAGACTTCAGCTCTAAGTCAGGTCACAACAGGTATGTTATTCCCAGCCCGGCAAGATTCTGTTTCAAGTGTTAATTTGCTTAAAGACTGAAAGTATTTGAATCATAGAAGCACCCTTTTCAGGCATGTTGCCTCTGTCTCATTCAGGATTTTGAGGAATTTCATAACAGTGCTCTGACATCATTGCACCCAGATACAATGTGCATCATTGTCAGATAAAGCATGGGTTTTATATTTGCATAAGTTTGTAGCTTTTCCTTTCTATTACCCAATGTTTTCCTTCTCTAGTTATAAATGTTCCAAATCATGCACATTCTTCCAGGGAATGATAAAAACATCCTATTTTAGGGAAAACCAAAGCAAAGCAGGGTGGTTGTGTGCTACCTGTTCATAAAGGATGCTCAAGGCTGTGTCAGAGTGGTACAAAGCAGAGCACATAGGAAAGGTGGGATGCTTCCAACACTCCTTCCCAACTTCATGGTAGGTCAGTTCCCCTGCATGCAGTACCTGGACAGCTTGGATTAGACACCAGCATGTTCCAGGAAATGGACACCTATCCTTAGGTACTCCAGGCAGGAAAGTGTCATAACAACAACCAAGATTAAAAAAAAGAGATAGTGGTTATTCATATGATTGACATTCTGCTTCTGTTCTCACAGAAAGCCCTCTCTCTCTGTCTGACATGCGGGCGCTGCATTCCCAAGGCATTCTTGCAGCCTACACCACATCCCTGAACAATAGCCAGCCTTCTTTCACTCTCCTGCCTCGTCTCTCTGAACAGCTCTCTGTTGACAACAGAGGCTGTTCTCACTCCTGAAGAATTCAAAAAATTGAACGATATAAGGACAGTCTTTGACTTCCAGGAGGCATCTTAGGGCATCCTATTTTTAAAATTGTGGTTTGGTGCTTCTCTTTCTGTTTTGTTTCTGTTTCAAAGGAAACCTCCAAAAATGCAGTTGCCTTGCAGATCCACCCTCAGACCAAGGAGCTGCTCTGAATGCGGCACCACTAATAGCTGTAAAATGCAAATACATGGATGACTTTCTCTGTTGGGCCATTCCAGAGCAGCCTTTTCCCTATAAGCTTTAATGTTAATGTTGAGTGCCAAACTGGCCAACCCCTGTGCAATTGAAATGTTTGCACAAGGAGAATAGATGCATTGGTGTTTGCTTTCCTTGCCAACCAGGTCCCAAGATTAAAATGCACAGGGCACATGTAAGGTCAAGGAAGTCCAGTCTTCTTCACACTTATGCCAACTCCTGTTCCTAAGGAATGATGAGTTTTGGTCAGGTGACAAGGATAAATATGAGCAGTGTGCATCTTTCTCTCCTTCACCTCACATGAGCAGCTGGAAATGAGCAAAACTAACAGGAGAGATGAGGAATCCTGGTGCTGAACTCCGGGA
>VZRX01019653.1:0-15964 GCA_013398075.1 Notiomystis cincta
GGGGAAGGTTGCTACTGCTGGTGGCAGCGTTTCCTCCAGCTGGAAGATGATGAATACATGAGGAGAGAGGCTCTGAGCCTGCTTCTGTGCTGCGGGAGTGTCTCTCTCTCTCTCTCTCCCTCCCCTCTCCCTGCTTCTGTGTGAGTGTGTGTTTGGCTGCTCGGCTGTGTGTGCGTGTACACTGTGTATATATATCTGAGCTGGGAGGTTATTGCAAGCTTCTCTCAGCAGCGCTCCTCTGTACAGGAAGAAGGGCTCAGCTGCAGTGGTAGCATCAACAGCAGCATTAGCAGCTTTTTTCGCCTTTCTTCCTTCCCTTCATCTCCATCTCCATCTCCCTTTTCCTTCCCTCCTCCCACGTCTTTTGAGGAATTGCTTTTCATAATTTTTTCTTCTTATTATTATTTATTTTTGTACTCTACAATCCTTGTTATTTGATACTTCGTAGCTTTTTTTCCTTCTTGTTTTCCCCCCCTTCCTCTGAGAAGGAGGCACAAAAACACGCACGCACAAACACAGAGAAATAAGAGAAAGAAAAGTACCGGGACTTATCCTGCCGCTGCAAACCCAAAGATAGCAGACGAAGAGGGGGTTTGGCTTCTACCCTAAGGTAAAGCCCTGCCCCCTTCACCTCCTCGACACCTCCTCCGAAGAAGAGAAGGAGAGAGTGCGAAGGGGGCCAAAGTGGAGGAAAGCAGGTCTTCTGCGGCTGGCATTTGGAGTACGGGGAGCCAGGAAGTGAAGGATGGTTGTGGTTACCGGAGCTGGCTGCAGGGCAGCTCTCTTCCTCTGGATTTTCATCAGCATTAGCTGCAGAGCCAGGACTGCTCTGCCTGCATCTCGTAAGTACCCTTTTCTAAGAAACAAGCACAATTTCAGCTCTGCAATAAGCCAGAGGGAAATTCCCACAACTCTGTGAGGCTGATTATTTTTTCTTTGCTGATGAATATTGTGTTTTATTGTTCTTTGTAGGCGTATGTGTGCACTGAGATCTGATACTCTTTGCAGTTCTCCCCATCAGATCTTCCTTGGTGATTTCAGTGGTAGCTGGTGTGGAAAGTTGAAAGAGACCTGCTCTGTGATATAATCTTGGTTCTGCAATGGAGTCAGAGGGGGAAAGGAATCAGAAGCTGTTCAAAGTTTGGGGATAGTTTTTGTTTGGCTGGTCGGTTTGGTTTGTTTTGGTTTTTCCCACCTTCCTCAGAAGGGATGAAATTTACATTTGGAAGTACTTCACTTTCACGGTTTTGTGAGGGAAAAGAGGAGATGTGAGCATAACTAGTGTTTTATCGAGGAGCAGCAAGAGAAAATTCTGTCTCATTTGAAGAGGAAAGGATGATTGTGACTTGATGAGAGGGAACTGAGCCAGGACAGCTTTTCTTGAGAGTGAAGTTTTGCTGCCCATAATAGAATGAGCAACGGTATTTTAGAGGAGACCATCAATTGCTCTCCTAGCGAGCCAGAAATAGTAGAGAAATGATCAAGCATCTGCTGAAATGCTGAACTTCAGACCAGAGGAGTGTAGAGCACTTGTACAGAATCCTATTCTGCTATCAGTATAAATATGAGGGCATATTCATTGATTTCAGTGGATATTAGATCAAATCTTTAACATTGCACTGAGCTGTAGTTTTGAGCAAAACATTTTGCAAGTAGATGTCGGTATTAAGTATTTAGTTGTTTCTCTTCAGACCATGTAAAATATTTACCAATTGCCAAGTATTTTTGAAATGCATACTGAAATGGCACAGTGCATTTTTATAGAATCATCATCATGCTGCTGGCTTAATTGGCTGTTTATAGAGGAAGGAAGTGTCCTGAAATGTTATGGATAGATGTGCTGGGATTGTATACATGTGAATGGGGGTAGATTCTACTGATCAAGCAGGGTATTGCCATAGAATGTAATGTATATACTGCATACAGATCTATGTAGATCCCTTTATTTATTTATTTATCTATTTCTCTATTTATTTATTTATTTATTTATTTGACTGTTTCTTTGGGGGCAGGAATGAACTATGCAATGAGTAGGGGAATGGAGCACTGTTATGCTTTCTCAGTGGGTTTCTATCTGTTATCATCTGTTACCTATTGAAAAACAAGTGATATTTCAGGGTTTACTTGCACTTGTATATTTGTTTGTGTGTCAACAAATATGCATAGCAGTGTCTGCATTGTTATCTAGGTCTCAGAGGCTGTCACATATTCAGTTGTTTTCCTACCTTTGAATGAGGAGAAGTATTGATCCTGAGGTTTACTTCCTAGTTTTGACCAGCTGTATAATTTTTCATAGGAATATTATTTCTTCATGGTCATTTCTCAGGCTCTGCATAACTGGAATGTGTGTGGGCGAGGATTCATGATTTAGGTTGTCAGAAATCTGTTCTTCGAAAACAAAGTCCCTGCTTTTCTCTAACAGGATTTTGGAGCTTTTTTGTTTGTTTCTGTCACTCAGCAAGTTATGTCTGTAGTTTAACTTGAAAATGACCTACAGTGGGTTATCTGATTTCCAAATAAAATATCTTTAACTTTTGAAAGAAGTTTGTTGAGAAGTTAATGGTTGTAGTAACATCACTGTAACCAGAAATTCCAGGAATAGAGGATATATGTAATCTTAATTGCAATTTTTTCATATATATTCCCATCTTGATAATTAGCTATTCAAGGGTTTCTTTTTATTAGTTCAACTTCCAACAGCTTATACATTATATTCCTTATGTAGTGAGTGGCATTTCATTTCTGACTCACTTCTGAAAGTGAAATGAAGCTAGATTTGTTTACTGGAAACATAAATATAGCTAGAAGTACACGTCAGCCTTAAATTTACAAAAGGATTGTTCATATTGCAGTAGACACTGAAAATTCTTGTAAAGGCTTACGGGTGCTTGGGAAGTGGTACCACAGTGGGAACTTGAGTGCTGTGTCACAGTGTTTTGGTGCACCACTTTGCTGGTTATTCTGTTGCATCCTTTGCTATATAAACTGATTGCTGTACTGTATTTTGTCACTGCTCTATTTTCCAGGGTTTTCTGTAACTTTGTATGCAACTGATTGTGAATGGGACTGGAGAATTTTATTCTCTGTTGAGAAGATGATGCACTTAGTTTTATCTTTCTTTTTTTTTTCTTTTTTTTTTCTTCCCTCTGTCAATTTTGAACATCATATTGGGAATAATTCTGAAAGAATTAAAATCTGTGTGAAATGCAACTTTGACATAAAACTTATTTCCAAACACTATTTCTTTTTCTCCTCCACTGTTACTTAAGTTTTGGCTTTGAAGTAATTAACAACATCAAATTTATTCTTTACAGTATTTTTTAGGGAGGATGCAAGATTTATGGTGTACAGTGAATTACAAATCCCTACATATGAGCTTGCTATTCAGTATTTTCTACAGTCTGCTTGTGCTGCCATAGAAAAAGATACAGTTTTCAGAAAGAATAGAATTGGACATTGCTTATGTGAATATACTGTATCTCAAATGTTTGTTTACTTTGCAAAGCCAGTAAATCTGTCTCTGTCATTAAAATGGAATCTCTCAGTAATACTGATTCAGAAGTGATCGTGTTGAAAGCTTTTAATCTCATTCAGTTTTATCTCAAGATGAAGTGAGTGTTGAAAGCCCATCTTGTGATATAATAAACATACACTGAGATACAGTATCACACACATTAATTCTCAGATCTTACTGTCAATTCTATTCATGGGCATGTTTTCATACCCTGACAATAAATTGTTCATATTCCTGCAATTTTTTTTTAATAAGCGTGGAGGGATGAAAACACCCTTCTGGAATCAAGGCTAATGAACAGCTCAACCAGGAGAGGTCATCACAAGATAAAAAGTAACACGGAAAATACAAATTTAGTGCTTTATAGTATTTTACATGGCTAAGATGGAATGATAAGAATATGAATATGGGTAGACTAACTTTCATTTTTATTCCTATAAAAAACTCAAACACACAAAGCAGTAACAAGGTTGCTAAAGGTATTAATTATAGGATCATCTACTTCTCTGTGAAAGGAATTCACTTTAAAAGTAATTATCTTTCACAACTAAGGGGGTTTTTTGGTGCTTTTTTTCATAGTGTCTGTTTTTATGCAATGCAAACCTGATCAGTACAGAACTATTAAAACTTCTGGTTCTGATACTTGTCATACTTTTGTAGTAGGTCCCATACCGCTGCTCAAGGTGGCGTTTGAACCCATTTTACAAGACTTGGTGCGGAAATCAAGTGGGGGACACGTATAGTAAATCATTAAGATATGTAAAAGAAAAAATATGCATCTTTTACCTTTGACTGCATGGCACCCAGATTTCCCTGGGAAAAATATTGAAAAAGAGTAATGTCCCTTCTGAAAGAGCAAGGCATTGTACAAGGAAGTCCTTTTTAAGAGTTCTGGACTCTGTGGAATTATCTCCCAGATCATTGTGCTTGCATACTGGGTGTGTGTGAGGTGTCATACATTCTGTTAGATTCACACTTGAGGAATAGTTCTCTTCCAGATAATGTCTCAGACATAATGATATTTTTGGAAATCTGACCAAATCCATTTTTTTTAATGTTATAATTGATTAACATTTCTTAAGTTTAGTCCTGTTGTCTTAAGGTTAGCTCAGAGGTCCCACAGAATTTAGTTTCTAGTATACCAAACCATTTTCATGTACATTTAATATTTAATCATTTTTCTTACCTTTGGGGTCAAAGCTCTTAAAAATATACTAAACTTTTAATTTGAGGGCCTAGGTTTCTTTTAAGTCCATAACATTTCATAACATTAAGCATAAGCTTTCTCTTTTTCTCTTTTAGAACATTTTACCTCTAAGTTAGAATAAAAATTACATCCATCATTGTATAATTATATTATAATTTTGTTGCTATTCATCACTATATAATAAAATTCACATTCAACAGACAAGTGACAGTTTTAACAACATTGCACTGAGTTACTGAGTTACTGTTACTATTTAACAACACTGCACTGAGTTACTCATCATAACTCTTTATATAAATTGCCTTTTTCTTGAGCAATATGTTAACTTATATGTGAATGAATGAAATAGTATCAAATAGTCTGCTGTGATTTCAAAATTGGTGACAGCAGATAGAGCCTGTGACAGTGCTGAATATCCAGAGTTTCAGAGTCTTTAACTTCTGTGTATGCAGCATTGCACAAAACCTTATTGCATGCATTCATCTAGATACAGCAAGTCTGATCCAAAGTTTGATGTCAGTGAGCATTGAATCAATTGTAAATGTCATTGAACTACTATTTTAAAAATTGGCTTTCACTTGGGCTGTTTTTGCTTTGTTTGTGTATTTATTTTTTTAAAATTCTGGTACAATAATATTAAGCAAATTCCAGAGCTCCAAGGCCTGGAAAATAAAAGGTCCCAATGCTATCTTGGTTCTTCTTGGGAACCAAGGCTGAGAACAGCTCTTCAAGATACATTGTCATGGGCAAAGTACAGCTAGTGCCAAGGACTCCAGAAAAGGGGCTTGACCTGGAGGGGAATAGCATCACCACTTCTCCTCCTAATTGGTGCTTTTTATCAATTATGCTAATTTCCTAAAACCTACAAAAATTTACGCACCCCTGTAGGGGTGGTGGGATTTTGTGGACCTCTTTCTGTAACTGCTCCTGAAGGCCTTCAAATAAACATCCATTTTTGCATTACCTCATTATTAACATTATTTCAAGTTTTATTTCCAGGTTGAGAAAAAGGCAACCTGTGTTCCAGTCACTTCAATTAGGAAATGCTGGAGAAGCAACATGAGTCTTCTTCATCAGATGAAATGATGAGTTTGCAAATTTGTTAGTCATAAAAATTTTAAATAATTAAAAATTACAGAACTATTTCCAAAATTCACATAGAGATGAGATCCTTCTTTAAAAGATAAGGAAGACCTGTGGGATAAAGAGAGCAGTCCATTAGCTTGAGCCTTCTCCCACTGAAGGAAATGGAAGTTGTGCCACAGATTTTAGGAAAATTATGGTTATGTTTTTTGTCTGTGAGTTCATGACTCAGTCCATTGGTATGAGATACTAGAAATGATTAAAAAGATTCTTCAGACTTCAGCCTTGGAAGTAACATTAATTTTTTTCTATATTGCACTTCATTTATCAAGCTACTTCATCTGCATTGCATAGGTAGATTTTCCAAGACCACCAGCTAATTGCAGAACATGTTAAATCTCTAAATTTGGTGATGTAGAAAATTGCAGTAATCAGTAATCAATTCTTTTGAGCCACTTGCAGTTCCAACTTTGAAGATATAATAGACATAATAAAAAAAATCCCAAGTCCTATACTTAATACTTACAAAGAACCTGGGCACTTGGTTTTGATAGCTCTGCAATTTTAAAACAGCTTTACAAAGCTGAGACCTTTCCTACCTCAGAAAATGTCTCAGTATTCATTCACTGTAGTAGTAGCCAGCCTTTTCTGATTGGGTCTTTAAGGTTGAACTGCAGATAATTCAGAGCAGAAAAGGATATTGACATTCACATTTACCTCTTTCCTCTGCCTAAAAATGTCTAGAGATTTTTTGGCTTTACAGTCTCCTGGTGGAGAGATGGTTCTTTCAGACATTTAACTTAAGTAAGCAGTCATACTAAGTCCATTGAGGGACTGGAAAACTTATTTACACTTACAGTTCATTATTTGATGTTAATATTTATCACCATTTGAAATATTTATCAAATATCTTATTTTAAATTGTGTATGCACTCCAAAAATATACTTTAAATAAATCAGTGACTAAAATTGACTCAGCATACCTAGGAACTTTGTTGCCAGTTTTGCATTTGTATTGGTAAAAACTCAAGCTGGTTTACAACTTTCAGTGTGTAAATAAAATAAGCAGGTAAAAATACTTTCTAGAAGCCAGAAAGCATTTGAACTGTTCTAGCCAAAGGATTTTCCGTCTCACAAACAAATGTGATGTTTTAGAATGAACATTTATTATTTGTATCTAGAATATTCAAGTCACAGATTAAAGGGAAAGTAATTTTTTCTTGTAGAAATTTAATTACTGCCTAAATAGAACATAAACATTCTGTTTGATGTTTTAACACTGCTGTATCATTTAGTATTTTGTAACCTTTGCCCAGGGAAGTCAGCTATACACATGCTACATTTCTACTTTCTGTTTCTACAATGTAGGAATAATCTGACAGAAAAAAATAAGCTTTTTTGTTTTTTAAGTCAAATCTAGAGGGGTGCCACTGTCTGTGTTTCTTAAATCAGCTAAATATTGATAAAAATGTCTTTTATTGATTGCTTAATCATCTTATATACTCAAACCAGTATTTACTGTGAGCCCAATGAAAACCTGGAATTTTTAGGGAGGTAATACAGAAGATCAGCAGATGAGCTGAGGAGACTGCAAGGGTCCATTTCCATAAGGAGCAGCAGAAAGTCTGTGATGGAAAGTTTGCCAGAGAAGAAAAGGAAGAAATATTGTCATAACAAATGGAAACTTAAAGTATATGGGCCTAATGCAATGGGATAAAACACAGCAGGAAGGGCAACCTCAATATATTTTAGGTTACATTCTGGGTTTAAATATGGTGTAAAATTGGTGTAAAGTTCTTGGAACACACTTTGAAATGCAATTAAATTGAGATGTGTTTTTACACAGTGTATGTGAATAGAAGGAATACTGTGGCAGGGGAAAAGCAAAAAAAAATCCCCTAGAATAGCAAACCAACACCCAGGAAAACAAGCCCCTTAAATTTACACCCTGTTGACCCAGGTTTCAAACACAGATGCCTTCCTAACATCTTTAGACTCTGCCCAGATATTCAGTGAAACATAGGAATGGCTTGTATGTATTTTTTCCCCTGAATACAGATAAAAAGCCAAATATCTTTAAAAAAAAAAAAAAAGAGAGAAAAAAATATAATTAATTAATTTAAAAACACAACCAAAGATTAAAACTAGTGGCATCCCACCATTGTTCTGGGCTATGGGAAAAAAAGGGAGAGGGATGCGCTGAAGAGGTTGAGGTTGTGCCCCACAGTAACAGTAACTTATCTTTTATTCTGCTGAGGAATGGAGTCCCAGAGAGTAACTTACCCTGTCCACAGCATTAGCATTGCATTAGGAAAAGAGGAAGATTTGTGAGAAATGAAGTCAGGAACATATCCTGTACAGGGCAGGCTCTGCTGGCTACACACTCCCAAGCTTCAGCAAGCTGTACTCTCTAATGTTCTTTCCTTTGGTTTTACATCCAAAAAATTATGCTGGTGGGCATACTGTCAGTTATATGGTGAATGTCCTACCTCCTTCTTCCCTGGTACAGCGAAGCTGTTGGAAATGATTGCAGAATTCCCTCTAGATAAGAGAAGGTATCCATTACTGTTCCAAACTTTTTCCAAAAAATATACACCACTAGATCACACGCCCATTTGCTCATGCTCCTAATTTATTTGCCATTTCTCACAGGCCTCCTTTCTGATTTTATTAATTATCTTGCTCCTCAATCTCTGCCCTATCCCTACCCTTTCCTCCAGCAATAAACTGACTTCTTTTGGATTCTCATTGATTCATCACCATATTGAGTAATTTGCCGAGCCTGAAACTAAGGGAGATTGTCTTCATTGATTCCTGATTAATTCATCCGTTTGTGAAAGCTAGGTACACAGGTAATAACTCAATTGAAATTCCTTCACTGCTTAATTGCTGTGCCATAATCCTGGCCTGTTAAATCAGATAATCAGATGTTATGAATGAAGTTAGGATTCATTTTTTCAAAACACAATTATTAGAATATTGTTATAAGGAATGCTTTTATTACCTCTGTTTATAATTATTCATAAATTACAGCTTTAGACTTTAGGTGAGTACAGTGCATAGGCTTTATATATATGGAAAAAAGTGTGTCAGAGGAATTCTGTGAGTGAATTATGGCCTCAGATCTATGTATTTATAATTTAAAAGGACAAAAAGGATCCACCCCAACTTCAGTGATTTGGTAGATTGCATTATTACTTTGTTACTGTTTTACACATCATAGAATCAATGAACCAGGGAAATATTTGGGTTGGAAGGAACCTTTAAAGATCATCTAGTCTTTAGATGTATCCCACAGGCAGAAATATGTTTCACCAAACCAGGTTCCTCAATGCCCTGTCCAAAGTGACTGACACTGCCAGGGATGGGATGTTTGCAGCTTCTCTGGGCAGTCTATTACAGAATTCCTTCCTTTTGTGTAATCTAAATTTATCCTCTTTAGTTTAAAAATGATTGTTTCATACTATCAGTACATACTCTGGTAAAAAAGTATTTCTTTATCTTTCTTGTAGCCTCCCTTTAAGTATGCAAAGGCTGCTGTAAGGTCTGCCTGCAGCCTTTTTTCCCAAGATAAACCATGCCAACCCTCTCAACTTTTATTTATGACAGGAAGAAGCCCTCTAACCATTTCCATGGCCCTCATGTCAACCCTCTCTAACATGCCAATGTCTTTCTTCTACTGAGGGTCCTGGAGCTGGACTCAGTGGTCCATATGGGTCCAAGGACAGCAGAGTAGAGGTACAGTGTGACCTCCCATGACCTGCTGGCCACGCTGCTTTTTATGCATTCCAGGATCCTACTGGCTTTCTGTGCTGCAAGTGCACATTGATGGCTCTTACATAAGTTTTCATCAGCCAATATCCCCAAGCCCTTTTTTACTCTCAATCCATTCATCCCCCAGTTTGTATTGTTACTGGCAACTGCCCTAACCCAGGTGGTGGGACCTTACACTTGGATTTGTTGAACTTCATGAGGTTCACATGGGACCAGTCCTCAAGCTTGTCCACATCTCTCTGGATGGTGTCCTTTCCCTCAGTTGTATCAACAGCACCACTCAGCTTGGTTTCATTCCACAAACTTGCTAAGGGTACACTCAATCCCATGGTTAGGTCATGAATAAAGACATTTAACTGTACTTGTCACAATAATACCCCTGTAGGACAGCACTCATCTCCATTTGGATCTCCATTTGGACTTTAATGCATTGACTCTATGAGATAGAGTGATAGAGATTCCTCAGATGGCCTTGAATCTGGTGTGCTCCTACAATGGGTGGGACTTCATTCCCCAGTCCCTGCTGTGAGATTCAGGGGCTTGAGAGATGTGGGAAATTCAGTCATCAGGGAAGACTTAAGGAAAAAGCATTGCTGAGTACATCAGACTTCTCCATGTCAGTTGTCATCAGATGCCTTGTCTCATTTATCAGAGGGGTACAGTTTCTTTTGTCTTCCTTTCCCGAGTCACACATTTTCTCCTGGTACTGAATGTCCCAATCTGTCCTAAGTTCATGACTTCAGATGTGGTCACATTGAAATGCCTAATGTTTCCTTTTAACAGCTGACTTAGTCATCCCAAGCTTTTGACATGTAAACTTCTAGTCATCTTCAGCTTCATAGACTATGCATTTTCTGCAATTCAAACAATAAAGATGTTAAACAAGGCAGGACTGAAAATCAGACTTCCACTGGTTCTCACTAGCAACCTCACTAATTTCCTTTGTTATGATTACATTTTGAAATATTTAGAGTGCCACAATAACTTTGAATCTTGGTTAAAATAGTGTAGACTGCCAGTCAAGTGCCTTCAAAATTCAAAATACATATTATTGCAATCTATGCAGGAATAGACATAAATGCATATATCTGCAAATTTATTGTGATACAATTTTGTATTCTCAGAAAAAAAAAAGAAGGCCTCAGAAGATCAGGATACTTTGACAAGATCTATTTTTTTAAAAACTGTGTTGATTTTCAGTAATTGCATTTACAGCATTTAAATTTTTATTAATCAAGTTCTATTATTTTGTCAAGAAGCAATGTTAATTGGAGTGGCTTGTAAATGTGCAGGTCATCTTTTTCAGTATTTCCACTCCACAGCTGCATTCAGTCTTTCGGAATTTCCTTGGTGTTTTAAGGGTTATTGGAAATCAGCAATAATCAGCAATCAGAGACCTCCTCAGTTACAGCTTGCCCTGCTGATTGAAACTGTCTAACCTTGTTAACCTCTGTTTAACATCTTCCTCAGCTTTTATTAGAACGTACATTGTTTTGTTGCCACTATGGGATCCAACTATGCAGTCTTGTTTGTTTCACTGCATTTTTGATGTCTTTTCTATGTGATCAGGCAAATTCACCACTTACATGTAGTAGTCTTTTGGTATGGCTCCTTTTGCTCCTCAACTCCTCTCTCACTTCTTAAAGAAGCCCCCTAAAACACAAAACCCATCACCCAAACCTGTGGTTTTGTTTTTTGCTTTTGTTGTTTGGTTGGTTCGTTGTTGTTATTGTTGCTGTTATTTTAATAATAATTCTTATGTTTTCTGTGCACAGACAAACTTTATATCCTTTTGCTTATAATTTTAATGTATTTATTAAATTCTTATATACAGAATCATAGAATGTAAGGGACTGCTGAAGGTTATCTTGCCTTGCTAAACCAGGTTCCTTATATAAAATCTAAATCTTCCCTCTAGGAAGGCTCTAGAGTAGCAGATAACATGGACTTAGAGAGGCTTGTGCAAGATGGGTGTTGGTTTCAAGCAGAAGGAAGTAATATAATCTTTTCTGACCAGTTCTGTCCTGGTCCTTACTATTGCTTCAAATCAGAAGAGAAAATTCATTTAGATTATAGGGATTCTCTGAATTCTTAATTTAACAACTTGCTAAATTATTAAGGTCAGTCTCATGGATATGCCCCTCCCAGTCTTCTCTAACATCTTTTTCTATATTTATAGAGAATAGTTAGTTCAGGCACTTTGCTGTCATAGAGAATATTTATATTCTGAATTTGAAAATCACTTCTCTTCTGTTGCTGAAGATTTACCTTTTATGAAATATCAGCAAAACCATTGTGTCCATTGTGAAGAGTGTTCAGAGATAGGAGTTGATTTTATTTTTTCTCCTCACTGGGAAAGAAAGTTGCTTTGGTTTTATATTAAATCTGAGATGTTGTAACTCAAACTATTATTACCTGAATTCTTCACAAGGAAGTATTTTTCTTATTTATACAGCTGTTGAGTCCTGAAAAACATAATTGCAGACAGTGAGGGCCAGGGAAATTAATTTTGTTGTGCTGAAACAGGGACACTCAGATTACGGGCCTATTACAAAATCAGACACATCAAGAAACAATCTCATGAGTGAGAATTCTCTCCTTAAAGATATGACCTAAAAGTTTCCTTCAATTCTTCTGACTAAGCCTAAAAAAAGGAAGATGGAAATAAACTAGAAAAATCTTGAGTTGGAAGTAAGTACTTAAATTTCAGACATGACTCAGATTCAAAATTCAGTGGAGTGAGGGCAGTCTTTCTAGATCAATGCCCCTGCACATATTCCTCAAACTCTATATCAGGATCTATTTGGCCATTTTTTACTGATGAGGGTGCACATGCAGTGTCTCTTTGGATTACTCAAGATTCTCTGTATCGTATACCCTGTATCGTGTTGATGTAGGAAGGCATCCCCCAAAATGTTGTAAGATGACATGTTTTCAAGTTAAGCAACTACATGAGAAGTGCATGAGTAACTGAATAAAAGGAGATAAATGTAAAGCAAAGAAAAAAAGGATTGAATTTTCAACAGAACCATAAATAAAATTGTATCATAATTTTGAGAAACCACAACAAATATTTCAAGTCTGCTTATAGGAGTGAAAAGAATTTATTGGCATGTGTCTTGTTTACACAGAGACATAAAGATCAGCAGAGTGCTGAGAATTACTCAGAGAATTTTTGGTGCAATTTGGTATGATTTGCATTGTATTGTTATACATACATTTAAGAGAGTACTCTGCTTCCCAAGAAAAAAAATATTATTTGGAAGTATAGCCTGTTATTTGTACTTATAAATCAGTGTATTCCATGCTTTGCTTTAATAACTCTGATTACAGAAAGAAATTAACATAAAGCTATGAAGGATCTCATAGTAATTCAGAATATAAAGATATAAATGCTTCTAATAACACACAAACTTTACATATATCAAAGGAAAATTGTTCTGGTGTCAGTTTCAATGAGGAATATAGTTATTTTTCAGCATGGGTGTTTAATGCCTAAAAAGTTTTTATTTTCTTGCCTTCCATCTTCCCTCTTCCCCGGGCAGACATTTCAACTAATTCAAATAAAAATACATCTGTAATATTCCAGAAGATTCTTATCTTTTGATTTTGCAGAGGAGCAAGAGAGAAACAACAGACATCTTTCTGTATATTCCAGCAGGCAAATCCATATTAATATCTGAGGTGTATCCATCAAGAGTTGAAAGCTGTGAATACATCTTGAGGGATGTTTTATGATAGAAAGGATGTAGACACCATAAGGGCAAGAATGAGAACTTCCTTCTGTAAAATGTTCAGCTCTTCAAAAACTGTTCAGAGGCTGTGGGAGAAGACAGATAATCTGGAGCTGGTTTAGTTCCCTAGTTCACTGCAGTTCTTGTTGTACATTGCATGTTTTGATCACTTCTTCTGTAGGTATAAATAGAATAAATATTCAAACAATTTGTAAAAATTAGCCTCAAATGTAAATCTGATTTTTTGTTATCTATGCCTTTAGTAATAGGAAGAGTGGTGCACATAAAACAGTGTTTATACCACAAGTAATGGCAGCAAAAATTTTGAATGATGGCTCTATAATTTCTTTTTAGCAATAGTAATATTTTCATAAACCATATTAAAATAATCGAGCCATATTCTATACAGTAAAATATCCCTTAGATTTCTAAACAGCACTTATGAAATCTAACTTCAGAAAGGCACCACAAATACTTTCAAAGAAGAAACCTGATCCAGCTGCAGAATTACTCTTCAAACACCGACAACTTTATATTGTTCTGCATTTGTTTAAATTGAATTTAATACACATAATCAACCAGGCTGTTAAATGGGCTTCATACCTAAAACCTGATTTTCTGGGAACAATAACTCCTCAACTGGTGTAATTTCTGTGACTTGAATAATTTTATGGTTGAAATAATAAGGGACCTTACTCTCATGGACTTAGTGAGGATGGGAAAAAAATTAACATGAAAATAACAGACATTGACTTCTAGGAACACAATAATAAACACACATCAGTAACCTTACTCAAGGTTATTTAAGAGTTTATTGACTTATGCATAATCCTCCTGAAAAATTATTACATTTTTTTAGTTATCAAGTTTATTTCTAGAGGGGATGAGCCCTTCACAAATGAATTCTTAAGGATGTAGAGTTCCAAAGGTTACATTCTTTTCAAATCAGAGAAACAGATACTACTTCATTTAATTGGTACTGAGTGTTGAATTTTAGAATATACAAAATCTGTTCATTAAAAATGGCGACAAATTAAGCCATGAAATGTAAATTATTTGAATGGTATAAAGGTCAGTTATTTTTTGGGTTGGGTTTTTTTTTTACTCTTAAGTGCGACTTTTTGGCTGACATCAGGTGACTTTACAAAATTTTGGAGCTTAAAAAAATAGAATACTATCCAATTAAATTAACTGATTAGAAATTTAGTCTGTAAAGAATGGATGGATAGTGTGAAGTATGATAATCTTCTATCAGAATGCCTCCAAGTCTTTGAGAGCAAACTATAACACATATTTAGATAATTTGCAATCTTAGTCAGTATCTTTCTCCAGACAAACTATAAATTAATTACCCTCTAGTGGTCATTAAAGCATCTGCACTTCCAGTCCATAAAATCAGCAGAGTAATATACATCTAACATCATTTTTAATAGTTATTAATACGTGTTCAGTTAAAGACATTTCAGTCACTGCTCTGTAAGTCCAACCTACTCTTGTTTTGTAATGGATTGCCTGTCAATATCTTTGTAGTTTAAATTAATGTTACACTTGAGAGAATCTCCAGAGATTTCTTGAAAGTGTTGAAACTTGTAACAGGTTCAAAGGATGATTTAGGCCCATCTTGGTCACACTGGAAATCTTGTTTCCAGATAAGGGAAGAAGTTGATAAGAGGTAGATCCTTCAAGGTGGAATAAATCCTCCTTATCATGCCGATGTCCCTCCTTGCATAATCACTAAGCTGTGAATACTCTTCTTTGAATGGGGACACTGAGATGTAGGATGAAGGTATTCATTTTAGCTCATGGGTCATGATTGATACACTGAGAGACAACTGCAGCATCTCAAGTGTCAAAGTCTCATAAATGTCCTGAGATCCACAACATTGCATCATCCAATGTGAAACTCCCTGCCCCAGGGGAGGTACCTGGTCATTCTCACCTGAACCTGAGTGACTGTAAACCCAACAGATTTTGCATTCTGTCAGTTCTTTCCCCCCTGACACTTGTGAATAGTTGCTCTCTTTCTCTCTCCCTGCCCCCTTGTCTTCCTCTCTCTCTCTCTCTCCCCCCTTCACATTTATTGCTAAATAAAATATAGGCTATTGCCTTTGGCATATGGTTTTGTTTGCACCTTAATTTGGGTAGAGGCATCTCCAATAATTTTAATAATCTGATCTTAACACCATCAGACATACTGCTACATCAGAAATAGATTGCACATCCATATGTCAAATATTACTGTACTTTGTGCCAAGTTTTATGCTTCATACATTAAATGATTAGCTTGCTATGAGCATCTTTGTTAGGTATAATTTCTGAAAATTCCTTATGTTTCCAAAAATTTTGGTAAATTTTAAAAAACAAAACATTGGAGACCATTTTGGCAAGGAGATTTATCAGCACGACATGGCAGTTAACTGCCCCAGAGCTTCAATGCTGTGCAATGTTGAGGAGGCAGCTCTGAGCTGGTGTATATAGAATAAAATTTGAAGAAATGTCCACTGGGCAGTGAAAAAATAATCTAGAAATCAGTTAAAAATAGGATAAAATTTATTAGGATCACTTTTATTTTGAAGGGAACACAATTATTCTTAGGGAGCCAGGTTCATGATATTATTAACTCAGATTCTTAGACCTCAGCAAAGCCTTTGA
>VZRX01019660.1:0-17515 GCA_013398075.1 Notiomystis cincta
GAGGAAAGTGAATGAGCGCTCAAGGAGGACAAAGAGGGAGGGGAGATAAAGGGAGTTACCACCGTCTTGGCATCGCTCTTGCTTTCAAACCTCTCTGTAATGATATTGTTTGCAGTGATGCTCAGACAGCGAGCACCTGCTGCTCTGTAATGATTCAGCCTCTTTCAGCCGCCGCTGTAACACGACAGGATGCTGCTGCTACTGTCACTTCTGCCGCTGCCGCTGTTGTTAGAGATTTTGCTTTTGCTCCTTCTACCGCATGACAATTGTTTTCCTCGTCTAAGCAGATACCAGCCTCAGATGCTCAAGGTGAGAGTCTTGCCTTTCGCTCTGGGCTACTGGTTTACTTAATCCGGTCAGTTTGTTCAGTGTTCGTGGTTTTCTTTATCTCATCTCCCCCCTTCCCCCTGTTTTGTTTTGTTGTGCTTGCTTTTGGGGGAATGTTTCTTCCCCCTGCAGAAGAGCTGGAATTGCTTGAGAGGCGTTTAAGGAATTATAAAAGTGGCTAGCAAACAGGAGCTCAGTAATTGCAAAGCTATTCTCACTTCAGAGAAGCAGAGACAGTGACAGAGGGCTTGGGGGCACAGGGACCAGGGGGATCTAATTTTTCCTGTGCATTACTCCTCTCCCAGTTTGGATGATGTCGCTGAGCTTCGACCTTTTATTGACTCCCACTCTGTGATTTTTGCAGAGCACTGTGACTATTACTACCGTCTCTTTTTGTCTCACAGTAATGGACTGTGATAGAGTTAAGGCCTTTTGGAGGTGAGCTGTTTGAGAGCTGATGCTTAAACATGTCTGAAGTAGCTGCCGACACTTTCCCCAGCCCCTCAGCTCAGCTGAGCCCCGATGCGTCCCTCAACGGGCTCCCGGATGAGGAGAACATGCCGGGGACCCAAAGAGAGGACAGGAGGGTCCAGGGGATGGCAGGCCTTGCCGCAACCTGCTGTGCGTGCCTGGAGGCAGAGCGACTGAAGGGCTGCCTCAACTCTGAAAAGATCTGCATCGCCCCTATCTTGGCTTGCCTGCTTAGCCTTTGCCTCTGCATTGCTGGCCTCAAGTGGGTCTTTGTGGACAAGATTTTTGAGTATGACTCTCCCACCCACCTTGACCCTGGGAGGATAGGACAAGACCCAAAGAGTGCTGTGGATCCTACAGCTCTGTCTGCCTGGGTGCCTTCGGAGGTGTATGCCTCACCCTTCCTCGTACCTAGCCCCAAGAGCAAGGCTGAAGTGACAGTGCGCAGCGACAGCTCACTTGTACCCTCCAAACCATTCCTCCAGCCTTCTCTGTATAACCGCATCCTAGATGTTGGGTTGTTGTCCTCTGCCGCACCTTCGCTGTCACCACCCGCCCTGGAGCCTACCACAGCGTCTCAGGCACAAGCAACAGAAACCAATCTCCAAACTGCTCCAAAACTTTGTAAGTAAAAGCTATGTGTTTCTTTGGATTTTTTTCCCTTCCACAGGAAAAAAAAAAAAAAGGAAAAAAAGCACTTAACTGTTCTGGGACTGTCTACAAGGAGGGCATGTGATTGGCTTCCAAAGAAAGCTTAAGCGTGCTAAGTCAGGTATAGAATGAATTACCTTCTGAGAAGAGCATCTAGAGTCCTCAGAACTTAGTTCTGAGATATGCAGGACTTCACCTGGACTGCCTGTAAAGGGCTTAGTTTCACCTTTTTCTGTGCATCCACTTGTAGGGAAGTATGTGATTTGCTTCAAGGGTTTATCTGATAGCTATTTCACATGGTGTATTTTCCTTATAAATTGGCTTTGTGTCCTGTGCTGGATCTTCCATGTGTGTTCTTTGCCTTGCCTGCAGAGCACTTCTGGTACATCCTTCCTGAAGTCTGTGGCTGGCAAATATCCCTGTCATCCTCATGAAATTCTCAGAACAGTGAGAAAAAGCGACAGGAGATTTGAAGCAGTTAGAAACTGGGAACTATTAATTCAGCATCTATCTTATGATCTTTCTCTTAAGAGCAAAGCATACATTTCTCTGTGTCTTTCTCTGTCTCTAGGAGCTGCTTCTTGTTTAATTTCTCATATATTGCCTTAGTGCCTTTTGTGGGGCATTTCAGGAAAGCATTCTTGCCAATGTAAGAAGAGTCAATTTCCAAATTAGTCTTTGCTCATCATAAAACCAAAAAATATATCTGTATTATTTTCTCAGTAGAGATCATAAAGCATCAAAATACTGCATTGCTGAAGTGTCATTTCTTTGACGTTCATGATTTTAACCCATCAAATTAGAAGCAAACCAAGCCAGCAATTTCTGAGCTGTGTAAATCTGTGTAACTCTAGTAAAAGAGAAGGCAGCACACTGTTCTGCTGAGAGCACAGGGCTGAGGTTTCCTGTGGAGAGCTGCAGTGATCAGAGTGAAAAACTGCACTCCTCACAAATTTCCTTGCAGGACCCCGTGTCATTTATTGTCCCTCATGCCCTCCCTGTAGTGCCGCAGCTTGGCCACATGGAAGACAGCACGTGCTGGACCTCACCCTGGAGCTCTGAAGTTCACTTCTAAGTTTAGCCCCGCTGGGACTGGACTTCGTATAGATATGTGGAGTTTGGATTAAATCTGACATTTTAGGCCAACCACCTTGTCAGTGAAAATGAGCATAACTACAGTGATTTCAGAGGAGTTCCTTTCAGCTGAGAGTCAATCTTGCACATCAGTTCCAGAACCAGTGAAAGAAAGTTCTGATAATTCCTGTAGAAAGCCTGCTGCCTTTTTCTTAGATAGTGGGTGACAACCATTCTTCAGATTAAAAGTAATTTGTCAGATGGAAACAGTCCAATAGAGAAATACCATTAAATGACAGGGGGCTTTGTCTGTGGTATTAATTGAATTAACCATCTTTGCAATTAAATAGAACTATACTAAGTGAGCTTCTTTTTTTTTAAATATTGCTGAAGCATAAAATCTTTTTTGTAGTTTAAATATTCTGACATTAAATATATTACTTTTTAACACATTTTGTGTCATAAAGTGACCAGAGACCATAATTCAGTCATAATTGCCTCAAGTATCCTTCTTGAATTTTCACATATGAGTCAAACCTTTATCAATAACATGCTAACTTCATCTCTGAAGTAAAGGAAGGTGCGGAGGGGGGCACAGAAAAGAGTCTTTGGAGCTGTCACTGAGAGAAAGCCATTATCTGCACTCAAATCTACTCACATTTGGGAAATAAATGGTGGTCCAGAAATTAGGTGATTGGGTTGAGAGGGGTTTTTTTGATTTTGATTTGGAGGTTGTGTGTGTGAGAGAGTTTTTGGGGTTTAGGTTTTTTGTTTAATTTTGCCTTAATTTTTTCAAGATAAATGTATTTTAAGGACTTTTAGACTTCCATAGCTACAGACTGAAAGGAGAGGGAGAACTGGTAGCAGGTCAAGTTTGGGTTGCTCTGAGGGAGAATGTTGCATGGACAGAATTTATTCTAACTGTGGTATATAATTTTGACTATGGCAAGCGTCTCTGATTCTCTGCAAAGAAAAATAAGAAAATCTAGCTGGAAAAATACACTGCAGAAGGTCTGCCTAAGAATTCCAAGAGGCATGAAAAGAACTTTTTTGGACAGCTCTTAAAGCACTGTCTTGGGGTTTTTGAAACAGCTGCATTTCAAACACATCATTGTGTTTTATGTAGAGCAAGATTTGTTGGAGAGGTTGACAGATTGCATCAGTGCTAACTTTTTTTTTTTATGCCTTTGACAGCTATAAAATTCTCAGTGACATGGCTTGAAAAGTAGCATCTGCAAATTGGATTGTCCCTTCTTTTGCCTTTCAGTGTCGTTTTTTTTTTCTTTTCGGGCAGAATGAGGTAACATGTTCCCAGAAGGTCCTTTATGTGCTGAAATTTTTTTTCCAGCGCAGAAATAAAAAAGAAATGCACATTTCATATTCTGTGCTTGATGTACTGTTTCTGAATCTATACCTTCCATGAGTTTCCAAATCCTTTTCTCTTCTCCTCTCTTTTCTGTCTTACTCAGCATATTCCCCTTAAAGCTGTATCCTTCAAGGTCATAGTCTGCAGAGGGCTAATTGATTCTTCTTTCTCCTGGAGCCTGGAAGAGAAAGCAGAAGAGAGACAATCCTGGTAATTGTGTCTGGTGTATTAGATTCAAGACTGGTCTTGCTCCTTTTGTTACTCTTTGCCCTTTATGAATACAGAAATATTTCTTTCTGTTTAGCTTACCTTTTGTATTTTAGTATCATTTTTCCTTTGCTGAAAGAGAAAGGAAAGGTGAATGTTTTAAAGCATTCCCATATTTAGGGAGTTTGCCAATCTTAGCATAATTACACCAGAGAAGATATTATTACAAGCAGGATATAATAATACACCGTAACCTACAATCTCCCTCCCTCTGAGAAGACACGCAGATTGTAATAATGCCAACTCAGTTCAGGAGCTAAATTTCACTTCTTCTAACACTATTATCTTTAAATACAATTCCACCCTTTATCCAGGCTGGTTAGAGATTCGGCTCTGTAGTACTGCAAAAACCGTGTTTCTGTAATAATAGCTTTTATATATTTGCAAACCAACCATTCCCCTCTTTGAAGATCTTTGTACAGCCTCCTCTTTCCACTTAAGATTTCCCCACAAAACACCCAGAAAGACCCATGTGGAGCTTGCCTTTCTGGGGTGGCAGCTCTGCCAAAATAGGGCAGCGCTCCTGAGCTTTGGTTGTGCCCCGGAGCAGAGGTGCCCAAGCAGGCCTTGGCTCTGGGACCGAGCTCTCATGACTGGTGAAGTGCCACAGGGCACACAAGAGACAGGCCAGGAGACAGACCACAGCGTGGTTGTTCTGCAGTGGCTCTCCTGGGAGCAGAGCTAGAGGCCCAGCAGAGAGTAGGGTCCAGAGGATGCACATATGTGGCCTTTCCACACAGCCCCTGCATCCACTTCACTTTTGGCCTCCCTGGCCAGCTCCGGTACCGTGCGCTGATGGGGCAGCTACACACGTGCCATGCTGGTGGCCAGTGGATGATCAGCAGGCATGTCTCCATCTCCCTGCAGCACTGGACCTCTGCACATCCCCTGGGAGGCAGGCAGGACTCCTTCCTGTCTCACCTGTGCTGGCCCTCGCCTAGAGAATGTGGCAAAGTGGAAAAGGGTTCTGCATTACTGCCAGCCACCTCTGACTGGGACAACTCGCCTCTTTTGTGTTTCCGATTTCTGCTTCCACTTCAGGTGTGCTTGGTCAGTATTAGCAAGCACTGCTTTCTCATCCTCAGTGGAAAAAGGTTCAAAGATTGCTTCTGGGGCCTGGTAGTAGTTGTTTACCTGGGAAATAGTCTCAGCTCCCCTGCAAGATTAACGAGTTCCCTTATGGCAATGCTTTAAAACAGTCACCATTCCTTTCTCTTTCAGCAAGGGAAAAATAAAAGTACAAAAGGTAAGCTAAAAGGAAAGGAATAATTCTGTATTGATAAAGACATTGTATAGTAAAAGGAGTAAGACCAGTCTTGAGGCACAATGGCTAAATTTCTCATGTTTTTTAAGAGAGAGATGGGGGAAAATGAATAAAAATTCTACTGTACTTTGTATACAGTAAATATTCCTTACAGTATTCTCCCTGCCTCTTTCACTTCCGCTCATTCTTTCTCAGCTCTGCATTTGATGTCATTTCTCCTATTCAGAGTGATTTGGAAAGGTTTGTACATTAGCTTGATAGCAGGCTAGAGGGAGCCTCTCCCTCCAGTTACAGCTTCTGCAGCCCTCTAACTTTGATTTAAGGACAGGGGGTTTGTTCGTAGCAGCTTCATGCAAAGTTGTTTTTTTTCTTGACAGAGTCTAATTCCAACCCATGCTCTGTATTTCAGATCCCCATCACAATACCATAAGGTTGAGTCCATGCCAACCTCTGAACCTGTCAAGGTCAGGGATGTCTCAGAGAGCTGCAGGGGACTGTACTCACTGGAGGGGAGGGGGCATGATACAGCACAGGCTCTCCTTCAGCCTTTCTGTGCTCACTGTTGCTCTGCAGGACAGTGTCTCAAGAGACATTGTTTTTTCCCCAAAACTTGAAGAGGCAGGAAGAGAGCAACTTAAAGCACATGCTGGTCCATTCCTGACACAGTACTGGACATGATTAGTTTCAGATACCTGACTTAAGTGCCTGCATTAGGAAGCTAGTTAGCCTTCAGCTGCATTTCCAGCATAAAGGGAGAGGTTTCCCCCAGGCGATTCCCAGAGTGACTCTAACAGGAGTTAATCTCTTTCCCCATGAGTCTACAGAGACTACCCTTGCAATTCAGTTTCTAAGTGAAGTATCTACTGCACAATATGAGGACTCATTTTGAAAGCCATGACTTTTCTTTTATTTGTCCTGTGAATTAACAACCTCTTGTCACAGGGAAGTTACAATTAATCACTGGTTAAGCTACCAGACAAGTTTTGAGCCTAACTCAGGAGCGTAGTAAAGAGATGCTGATCTCAGTAGGCCCAGGAGACACAAGTAGGCCTCCATTAACAAGCAGCAATAAAGCAAGTGCCATGGTACTGAGCCAGCCAGTCTGTATTTCTCTGCTATTCCAAAGGTCATGATGGCTCCCAGATGTATATATTTGTGACAGGAACACTCAGGGGGACTGATGGGGTGAGATGCATAAGATGCAGCAATTTTTAGGGAACTCAGGTCCATTAAGCCTTCTAAAGCGATAACTGAGACTTCCCCTCCCCAGTCTGGTTAGTTCACACTGTCTTTAAAATGTCCTCAGCAAACACAGTTTGCTCAGACAAATTTATTGTTTTGTTTCTTTCTGTATCTCTACAACCCTCCTTTTTTAGTATTCATTAATTGCATGGAAACAGTTCTTCTGTTAACCTGCAGCAAACTGTACGGATTGTCCTGTGTTTCTTTCTCTTGGACAAGCATCCCAAATTCATGGCTTTCACATTTTCCTCATGGGTGTGGTTTTCCTTTCGTGCACCATTCATCATGTACAGAACATGGTGGAGAAAAAGCAGTATTTCCTAGAGTGTTTTTTCTTAATAACAGTTTGAATTTCTCAGTACAAAACAGTCTGCACTTGTATTTATTTTTTAAAGCTTCATTTTGCTTTGTAAACTTCCCTGAGAGTAAGTCATGTATTTGTGCTACATGGAACCTTTTGTATGTTCTCCCTTCCCCATTTATATACAGATGCTTATGTGAGTATAGAGAATACAATAGGTATACAAAGTATATGGCCATTATTTCTTTATAAAAAAATTACATCTGTGACTGTTCTGCATCAAAAGTTTCTAAGCAAAACTGATTAATAATTTATATAATTACAAAAGTCAGGGTTTGGGTTTCCACTGCAGAGGTCTAAAATTATCCTCATTCCATATCTGTTTTATTTTTACACTAATTATACTGTTTTATTTCCTGTTAATGTACTGCAAATAAAGCACACAGCATTCTACCTCAGATTTGCTGTGCCTAACTTCTGGTTACAGAGAAACCTTGGGGAACTTTCTCTGCATCAGATGAGAAAGCACAATTTGGCTTTGCAGGAGGCTAAGTAGCAGGTTAATTGTGGTGCAGAGCTGGAATGATATAAATGAGCGTTTTCATCATTTGCAGTCTTGCTAATGGAAATGCAATAGATTTGCTGCAGAAATCCAACTCAGAATCAATAGCAATGCAATGAGGCAGCTGGTTCAGGGAGAGCACATGTGATGCCAATCTGCTGCAGACAGTACCTGGGCAGAGATTGCACTGTCTCTCTTTCAGGAAAGGGGAGACAGCCCTAAAAAATGCCATGGCAGGTGATAAAACAATTTTGAAAGGAAAATGCCTGTTTCACCTAGGATGGGCTGGAATTAGGAGAAAAGGCTTTTTCTGACTAAGGGAAGAGAATTGTTTTCTTTGAGGGATTCAGATCTGTTTGGACTCAAAGCTGGGTTATTGTTACACAGTACTAAGTTAAGCAACAACAGGAGTCTTTGTGCTTCAGGTGATGTTCAAGCCACATGAAATCAGGGACTGAATCAGGGTGTGTACTTTGGAGGTGGATAGGTGGGTTTAGAGTATCTTCTGCCAAAGGCTTCTGCCCTCTTGTTCCCCAGGCAGGCCACAGAGAGTAGCAGGCTCTTTCTTCTGTGGACTGTTTTATATTAGGCACTCTGTCTATCTTTACAATTTCTACTGAAAGGAGACCAGCTTCCTGGAGAGTCAGCACTGTGAATCACACCTTGATCTTCCACTTTTAAACGTTACGTGAAGTACCAGACACAGTAGGAGGTACACGTGAAACTCAGGAGCTGGAGGATGACTATTGTTGGGCAGTTAGGGAGCAGCAAGGGAGAAGTGCATTATTTTGAAGTCTGTGAAGTCTGCTTATTTACACCCTGACCTGTCTCATCCTTCTCCTCCATTTGCAGTAGAGTCTTAGTCACTAAAACAAAGAAAAGGTTTCAGCTGAGGAAGGATGTGCAGGAGCAAATCCAGTGGGACATGGCTGGCCATCACTCGAGACTTCCCTGAGCTAAACCAGAGGCAAGGTCCATTCAGCCTTGGACAAGATCAGTAGTATTGTGGCATCCATCCACGTTTGGTCCTGTATTGTTTGGCTACAAAAGCCTTATTTCAATGTATATCTTATGACAAGAGTATATTCAGCTTTTTCACATATGCTTTCCCTACCCCCTCCCCCACTTCTTTATATCTCAGCTTCATCCTGGAACTTGCTGGCAGTGCATTCTCATAACTCAGACAGCTTTTTATTTTGGCAATGAATATCGTCTCAGTTTTTGAGATGAAAGGAAATCAATACTGGGTTGGTAGTCACATGGCAGTGGGGGGAGTATATGAAGCTATGATCTTAAGCATGATTTGTGACATAGCCAGTATTTCTATGGAATTCCTGAAAGATACTTGAATTTTACAATTTTTAACAGTCAATTAATTCATACGATTAGACAGATCAAAGTAGAAAAAAGAGTATCAAGCTCATTCAAAAGCCTTTCTCTTATGCAAAAAAAAAAAAAGAAATGTCTCTGAACTCATAAAAGATTGCTTGAATCTTCTAAGGAAGTAAGTGGAAGCTAGTGTAAGGCTACTGGAACAGTATCTTGAGAAGAGAAACTTGGGCTTTTCCCTAAATTAAATTAATGTGGATAATTAATTTAGTATTTCAGCTTGAATTAAAAGGCTTGAATTTTCACTGGCCATTCTCAGGTCTGTAGCCCTGTAAGACCCAGCAGAGCACTGGAATGCACATGGCACCGTGTCATCCCTACTAAGGTTTCTTCCACTTGTGGTGTGAAGTCTGAGAACGAGACATGGTCTTCCTTTTCCCTTTTTCTAGCATCTTTTTTAAATAAAACCACCTACCTTGACTCTGAAAATGCATATTTGTGTTCTGGCCATTCGTCCATTTACACCTTTCTCTCCTAGATTAAAAAGTTCTTCCGTGCCATGTCCCACTCACAAAGGTCTGTATACACTGTAATCAGCTGAACTTTAGATAAGCCTTTTTGACAGGGCAGGTAGGTTGAACTCTACAGTTCTCCCCATGGAGGAAGTTGTTTTCAGTCCTTGAATGATTTCAACCCTCTTCACACTTCTATTTTTCAGATAAATAGAGCCATCATTTTGATGGTACTTAGACATGGACTAGTCAAAAATCCCCACAAAGGACAACAAAACCTGCTCATTGCCTTGATCACTGTTGAGAAGCACTCAAGATGCACAAAGTAGCATCAGTGGCTTCTTAATATTTTAAGCAGTAAATCAGTAGTATGTCCAGTCAGAGCAGAAGACCGATGACTCACCCATGCAAGGGCCCTCACCAACCTGCTTCTTTAACCCCTAGGGTTGCATACTGCATCTCACTGGGGTGGAACAATAATCCTAAGGGCCAGTCAAGGGAAGAAAAGACAAATATTGTCCAGCCATGGCAGTGCTGTGTGCATTTTAGGAGGAGTTTCAGCTCCCTCATTCCCCATCTGGTCCTGTCCTACTCCTGAATGATGCCTTCAGCAAGTCTTGTTGGGTGAACAGGAAGCCAGCTCAATGATTTTAACTGTGCAGAGTTCTCCTATACATTGACTTCTTCTCATGCTTTCAAAGATTTCTCCAGAAAATTTCTCTTCTGCTCAGATAGGGTTTCATTATGCCTCAGCATCTTTTATGTTTAACAGGACTTGAGAATTATGGGTCATGATCATACCAAGAAAGTCACAGTGGCAAATAATGTCAAGATATCTGGGATTTTTAAGACATTTTTATATTTTCAAAGTAGCTTTTCTTGGGCTGTGGATGTGCTCAGCAGGACAGTTAGAGTATGACAGTTATAACGCCTTAGCAAGGGCAATTTAGTGTATCAGGGCGAGGGGGACAAGTATAGGGAAATGGAAGAATGATCATTTATGTATCTGGTCTGAGTAGATCAGGGACTGAACCAGTGAGTATGTTGTTATGGTTTGAGGAGTACAGGATCAAAAGAAAAACAAAAGGATTCCTGCTGTGTTGGTACGGGGTCTTGGAGAGGCTTGAGCTCTTGCTTGCAAGGGCAGAACATCATTAAAGTAGCCAGAAAAGGGCCAGGAAACTGCAAAGAATTGATTATAGCTGTCAAGCACAGGAGAGCAGGGAAGGTCTGATATTTTCCTGACTGGATAAAAGCAGGAAGAATCTGTTCTCCAACACCACAGGTATTTACAGTCTAGATGGCACTTGCAGCAGATCCCAAAGCAGCTTTTCCCCCTACTGAGGATCTGAACTAGGAATGCAGTCATTCACTCTGTCCATTGGGCATTTCTAAGGGATCCTCTGTGGGGCAGATCATCTTGCCATCTGGCTGTGCTGAGTACGCACTTTTTGTTGATGGAGAGATCCAAGGAAGTGCCCTTCATGCCCTGCTTTCTCTAGCCGCCCCTAATGGCTGGAGTCACTCTGGTTGTGCTGCAGACACTTCAAAGTGTCTCCCTGTCACTGACTTCCCTCCCATCACTTTGTTCAAAACCCCTCAGTGCACTACAGCCTTTGCCCGTGGAGGTTAGCCAGCTCACCCTTCTTTTTGGAGGTGTTGATTTAGTATAGTATTAATAGATCTTGAAAATCACCATTAACAATTTTTGCAAATTCCTCCAGCTACACAATTTTTGGGATGTACAACTGTGAATGCATTTTCTTTGTGAGCAAATAAGGGCTGTGTTTATGGATGAAAAGGCCAACGAATGGATTAGGACACAGACTTTTGCTTCAAAATCAGTTAACAGAAAGGAACCTTAAATTCTCATTTTGGTTTATAAAATGGCATCTGGCCAGTAAAGCCATCAAAATGGAATTTGAACATGTGAATGCTTAAGAACATGGCTAGCAACCTTTCTGTTGTTTGCTATCTCCAAGCATTTGAATTTGCGAGATTAAGAGGCCTCTCATATAAGTAGCTTCCCAAGCAACCCTGTAATTTTCCTAATTGTTGCTAATAGATTGCTTAATGTGTGCAGTTTTTCCTTCTCCAAATTTGGAGGAAGGATTAAAAAGGCATGTTCTGTAAGTGTATTCAGATAACTGCTACAAGCCCAGGGAGCAGATTTACTAGCTGTGAATCAGAGGAAGTACTGGTTCACAAAAGCTACTTAGATGGGCAGAAGCTGGCAGGGGAGGGGGCTGAAGACAAAAAAAAAACAGAAAAAATCTTCTGATGCTTCGTGAACAGAGTGATCCATGTCAATATGCCAAGATTCAAAGAAGAATTTGATCTCTAAATTTTCTTGTCCCTAACATACCTAGTAGCTTCCCCAAGTTGCAGAATAATACGTGGTTATGCTTTGCCTTTGCTTTTGCAGGTTATCTGTAATGTCTTCTCAGGGGTGTTACTGATACTTTCAGGATGCTAATACACATTGATTTTTAACAAATGGATATATTAGCACTACTGTCTGATGTTAACTTACATTTAATTCATATCTGAATTTTCATACATTACTCCGTTCTACAAATGATGACATAACGGCAATTTTTTTCTGATAATTGATCAAAAATGATGACTTAGCATCAGACACAATATTCAAAACACACTATTGGCAAACGTTGGTCAAGTCATGTAAATACTGTCCCTTCAAAGCAAATCTTTAAAATGTCACTCAATAGAGAAAAATTAGACAACTTGATCAGGACTTATGTGTAATTACAGGTCACGTGAAAGAAAATTTGGAGTGTTCGGATCTGGCAGGGAAATCTGCATCATGCAAGACTGAGCTGAAAATAGATTTTCCAAGGTGGAAATTAACCACAGTACTTTTAAGGGTAAACATGTTAAACTGCAGGAATTTTTCCTTTGAGGGTTAACTAACCTTCATCAACCACAGTAATGTCACCAATTGTACCACAGTAACTTGCTACCCTAGGTGACTGTTTCATATCCCAATCTCATCAAAAGAAAAGCTTTAGCAAATTCAGATCTCTCCCTCTAGTGACTTTTGGTCAATGCAGATTTCTTCATGATTACAACAATTACTTAAAACAACTTTTTACCTACACACTGACTCCAGTTAGTGTTCACTGAAAACTAGTGGGCAGTTCAGCTACACTGACCTTTGTTTTACCTTGTGCTGAATTCAGGACTGGAAATGCTCTCTACCTTTCCAGCTAGAGCTCGACCTCTCCCAGCTTAAATGTAAAAAATAGAAGAAATGTTGGGATGATCATTTGAAATCTTGGAATGATGCTTTGAAATCTAACACTTAACCTGCTTTAAATTCTGCTTGTTTAAAAATCATGATACTGCATTCTCTTGGAGGTCCCGTAGGGTGAATATTCATAAAGTATAAGAAGACTGTGTAGCAGAAGGACTACAAATCTAGTGATATTTGTTAAAGTATGAGAATTTCTGGGGATGTTCACTTGTTAACAGAGCTTTTAAAATTGTCAAATTGTGACTTCCCACGTGTGATCTCAACCTCAGTCTTTCCTATGCTTCATTTTCTCACACTGTTAATGATCTGCCCTTTCCATTGCTTGAGAAGCCTTCAAGCTCGTGCTGCTTTTAATTCTCAGCAGACTTGGACCCAGAGTTCTGCTCCTTAAGGCAGCTCATATTTTGAATTATGCATACGTCCATTTCAGAGGGGCTGCATTTCATGGCTCCTTTTTGGGGGTGGTGATGTAAGGGAGTTTAAGTACTGTAGTGACACTTTTCATTTTTCATGTCCTAGCTCGGTTAAGAGCAAGCATCGAATTGTGTCATTTTTCTCTCATGTGACTGTTTAATCACCTGAGAGAGCACCAGCCAGAGTTTTGTGGTAAGATTGATTATATTCCCAACAAAGTGCTTCCTTCAGCTGAGCGCCAGGAAGTAGCCAGTTTAGCAGCTAATGGGCTTCAGTCTGATGTGAAAATGGCGACTGTGATGGAAATGTCACTGCAGTGCACGCCAGCCCTTTCAGCTAGCTGCATGCTGAACAGGACTGAAATGATCGGAGCTTGCTCGGGTTTAAGGATGAGGGGAGATGTTCCTGATCTGGGCTGCACAAAGCTGTGCTGTGAGGGGCACATCCCCTCCTCCTAGGGCAGCTAGGAATATCCAGACATGCAAGTGGAGAAGGGTATTGCTGCAGGTGTAATGACAACTTTTTTGCCCTCTTAGCCTTTATAGGGCTGGTGCTATGAGCTTTGCAATGTCAGAGCTGGCACTGCAAAGGGTGCTCCAGGGTCAGATGGGACTCCAGTTTGCTTGGCGTGAAATGGAGAGAACTATGAGGGAGTGATCTTGCAGTTAACACCACCCAACACATGTTCTGACAGCAGCCAACTTTCATATCCATTACAAGAGAGCTAAGGAAATACACTCACCAGTCCCATTTTACACAGCATGAGTCAATAATAACACTGTAGGTGACAGTTTACACATTTGCCTTGCTTGGATGAATTCATAGTCTCTGAGTGCCAACAGCCCCTCTTACGGATGGCTCTGTGATTTACCCTGTATAACAGAGGAAAACCTCTGGCACAACCAAGAGTGAAGTCCCACAGCCTGAGAGGCAGCTGTGCTCCCTTTAAGTGATAGCATCTACAAAGGAAAATCCAGGACGAAAGAGTAGAAGATTCACAAATAAAGGGTAGTAAGTAGAGACTTATACTTACAGACATATGCATAAAGACACAGCAAAGTAAAAAGCATTCCAGAATCCTTCTCTTAGCGAGATATTTTTTCTTTTTTTTTTCATTTCTGAAAAGAAACATTGTTTAAAATATATAGGAAGACAATATGTCTTCACTGTTAAAATGCCTTTCTGGCATTTATTGCTAAAAATGAATGAAATAAATGCAAACAAAATAAGATCCTGACATTTCAAGTCAGACTGTTTTTCTGTCATTGTCATTGAAAGTAATAGACTGTTAGCTAATGGCTCCCTTCAGGGGAAAAAAAAAGCAATGTTGCAGTTCTTTGACAACTGACAAAGTACTAGTTAACCAAGGTCTGGTGATCATGTTTCCCAAAGCTGAAAGCTTTGAGTGTTGTAGACTAGTTGTTCACCCTTTGGCTGAACCTCAACTAGCTGCAGGGCCTGTTTGTTTGTGTTCGTATCTGGTTTCTGGTTTTGTTTTGTTTATTTGTTTGTTTTTAATAGAGATTGATTGCTTCCTTCCAATCTTGGCTAGTTTCAATTTTTGTACATAAATACGCAAAATCAGATCATCATTTGATTGAGCACTGTCTGGTCCAATGGCTGTTTTTTCAGCCTGCCCATTGCATAGCATGGGCTCAGGCCTCAGTTCCTCAGCCACTCATGGAGCTCCATTAAACTTAACAGCCTTGATGTGCACAAAGCAAGGTTGCAGGTGTGACCTTCACACCATCACCTCCTGTGTCACTGGCCGGGGGATCTCTCCCTGGGTGACGGTTCCTTCTTCTGCTGCTTGGGTTGGAGGAGGAAGGAGCCCACTCTCTGCCAGGTGGAGAAGCACCTGGAGAGTTCTTGTGGGAACTGAAGGGGCTGCTGTGCCATCACTGTGCTGGTGACAGGTTGCCAGCCCTGTAGCTAGAAGGGAGGGCAGTCCCACAGCACTGACTGGGAGGTTGCAGGTGTCCAATGGATGTACAGCACATGGATAGCTCCAGCTCAGCAGGCGAAAAGGCAGGCCCTTTGGGCAGGAGAAGAAGGGACATAAGCACTCTCTGAATGCCCACGGGACACTCATAAGCCTAAGTGCAGTTTCTTTGGCAGAAACTGCCTCCTTGCTTGTCAGCCCTGTCCAGAAAGATTTTTTAGCTGTGCCCTTCACTATTGTCATTAATATAATAAATTGAGGATAATTGCTTCATTTGAAACAGCTCTGTCTTTTGCTGTGTAGGTGGGGAAATGATGCCAGGAACAATCCTTTCTTCTCCTGCCAGTTTGCTTTTCTCTGCAGCAGGGATATATACCGGTTCTATATAGATGCTGCTGTTAGCAAAAAGCAACCTAAGCACTGCCTCAGCTAGAAATGCAAGATTGATTACATTAGATGTGCTTTATTCCCAGTGTCCTGCATGAAATCAGCTCCAAAATAGGCTAATACTGTTGCTTCAGAGTGGAAAATGCCAATGTTAATATAGGGTTTGTTACGGATAGACAGCTTGATACAGAGCACAAATGCATGGGATTGGGTCACTGCCAGACTTGTATTAGAGGAGAGAGGTCAAATGAAGGTTTGCATGGGATGATATCCCCTATACCAAACTCAGCATGTGACCATTTCCTGGGATAACCCAGGGACCTGTATCCTCTTTACATTTGAATTCAGCTCTGCTATTGGTGCTATTTACAGAAGACCAAAACACATTTTCAGCCATGGTCCGAATTACTCTGCTGCTTCACGATTAGGACAGGGCACCATGACAACACTTTAAATTCCCCTTGAAAATGAAACACATCTTCTGGAAAGCATCTAGCTTGAAACTGCAGGGAAATTACTGGAAGCAGAGCAAAGCACATGATGTCTACTGCAGGGACAAAAGCCTCTACAGGATCCTTGTGCACTGCAGTGGATGGATCATAATTTTTTGGTACAACACATGATGAGTAAAAGGCAGCAGGCCTCTACTCCAACATCAGTGATGGTGGAGAGGTTAAGGGATTTTTCATGGCTCTACAGTTAGGAGATCAAGTTTTACTTTGTCTTTGCTTTGTGAAGCTCTTCTCCAGTGGTCCACTGCACAGAGAGGAAACTGACATTACCAGCCATATGAAGCCAGTGTACCACCTGCATGAGGCTGTGGTCCTTCACTTTCTGGGCATTGATGTGCAAGTGAATGAACAAGCCTTTTCCATCTGTCTTATCTCAAAGTGCCTTTGGAGTTCAGTTTATGAGTGTTACTGTATGACCACTGTTGGCTCCCATTTGGAAATGCTGTGTCTGGTACAGGTCTACTCACAATCAGAATGGAGATTTGTGCAAAGCTGGAATGAATGGTTTGAAGGGGTGTCCCAAGAGAGGAGAGTGATGCTGTTCCATGACCAAGGAGTGCTGCACAGAGCCTTATATCATGCTCCCATATCCCCAGCCCCCATGTACTACATAACATCTCATTTGTGGCAGCCCTTTGCTGTTAATTCATCTTCCAGGGTAGGCATTTCTAGGGAAAGATAGTGGTTCCACACAGTAACCTGGAGACACCTGAACAGTAAATGACCTGCTGCCTTTTAGACAAAGACTGGTGTTCAGCTACCATTACAGGGCTGTATACTTGGTTGATTGTTATTAACGACTGCAGGCTGTGAGGAGGTCCTAATCCTTCTTCAGAGACTGATTATGTTAACACAGTTAAATTTTCAGAGTCAGGATCTGCTAGTTCTTTTACGTATTTTCCTGGCCTTTGCACCTTCTCAGGTCACAACTTACATCCATCCTGCACCTCAAGTACTTTTTGGTAAATACAAGAGGAGTAGTCAACTGTAAGGTGGGGAAACAACATCTCTGAGACTTCTCGGTATCTTCTGTTACTGAGCAAAGTTGCATAGTTTGTGCAGGGCTACAGTCTACAAGGTGTGAGAAAAATGCTGCTCACCTCTTAGACACCAAACAATAAAGAGCTCTTTGGCTCACAAACTCCAAGCAGCCAAACTGGTGCTCTGCCATGTGATACACCTGCTTCACATTCAGACTGGGGAAGCACAGAAAGCAAACCCACTGTAGACTATTTTTTACTTTTCGAGTGAGTTGGTGGATATGGCAGGGGGTGGATCTGTCATGAGAGTTAAGATCATTAAGGAGGAAACATGCCTAATTTTCTCATAGCTACTCTTACAATAGAGTGCATGTGTGAGTTAATGCCTGATTAATGAAGCTGCTAAGCTCCTAACAAACACACTGGAACAGTCAAGCACTTGTTTTCATTTACTTTGTTGGGATGATTTCTGAGACTCATGTGGACTTCTACAGGAGCTATTAAATCTAAGTATCTGGAAGATAATCTAAAAACATGGATTCAGCATGCAATGGCCTAATATGCTATGGCCCGTCTCCCTATCTTAGAGAATTGAAAACCCAAACTCAAAAACATCTGTATTAAACAAGGTTGATTGTCC
>VZRX01019660.1:18131-36848 GCA_013398075.1 Notiomystis cincta
TCTTTTTTTTTTTTTTCTCTAAAAGAAAGACCATAGACCCAGAGCATAACTAATTTTACTTTTGCTTCAAAAGAAATGCCGTGCTGTTTCATCTTTCATGATGCAGTCAGGTCCTTTTGGAGAACTATATAACAGTCTGTTCTTGCCATGGTGGGGGAGGCCATAATTTATTCTGCCCAAAAAGGGCTTCTCAGGAGTATAAGGCATTAACAGTGAGCAAGCTACCAGGTTCATAAATCTCCAGAGATAGAGAGAGAGCTCTGTCGTCAATGAAGATCTTCATACAGCCTCCCACTCCCCTTTCCAGGGTGTAGCCAATCTTAGGGATCACAGTTGTACCAGACCTTTTCTAGTAATGTTTTACTCATCTCCTCTCACACAAATACACTCAGTTCTGTAATTGCTTCTCATAAAGTGCATTTGTCTTCCTAACTCCTGCCATGTCATTCCTGCAGTGCAGGGTTTTCCTGGTGCTAATAGAGCTCTTGCAAGCTCAGGACCACGCAGCCACGGGGAAGGGTTCTGAAGCCTGGTCAGGGCCTGGATTATCACAAAAGGGTATTTTATTGTGCAGTAGTTGCCTGGAGCAGGAGTCAATCAGCCTCTACACTAACCGGGCTGCTTAGGTACCACAAATGATGTATGTGCTGCCATGGGGGCTGAACATGGCCTGAATGGGGGGGCAGAATGGATCAGCTCTCTGCACAAGCACAAGACTGGTGTTTTGAGAGACACACTGTTCTGAGCAACATGGGCAACAAGAATCTGTTTTCTCTGGGCTGCATCTCTTCATGTTCACCCTTTTGTCTTCGTGGATGTGACAGGGCCTGGCTTTGCTTTGGACAAAGGTCAGAGGAATTCAGAGCAGCAGTGCAGAAAGCTGCAGGTTTGAGCCTCAGCAGAAGCAGTGTGCACCAGCCCCAGTGCCAGCCAAACCACTTCCCAAGCAGGCTGGATGTCCCTTGTGCTGCCCACCTAAGGGCAAAGTTTGTGACTACTCCTATGGGCATGTGGGAAGGGAGAGCACAATAGCTGAAACAGCCTGGCTTAGTCTGTAGTGCCTGCTGGTTTGGGCTGTAATTGTATGCAAAAGCCCTACAAAAACAAAGTCACAGCTGCTGGCTCATTTTGTGTGGCAGCCCTTGGTTAATGCTGTGTAATGTAAGAACTGCTCTCTGCCAAGACCACTGTGTCCCTCCTTCCTCTGGTCTCCCTCTCTGCTACAAGACACATCTCCAAGCTCAAAACCTGTCCCTCCTGCCCTGGATGAAAAACACATCAGGGCAGACTTTACATGAGTGGACAGGAGCAAAATCCCTCACGGTACAGGCTTTGTTCTGTTATATAGAAGCCACATAGGCATGGTCAGGATTATTGCTATTTCCTTCTTTGATTATGCAAGTTCACATATTGCTCACACTTCAGACTCATAGCAATTCATGCATGGGAGTAGAGCAAATTAACCCCTCTATACTCAGGTGTGAAATCCAGTCCCCTGGGCTAAATTTACACCCAATACCCACCCCCCTCCACCCTCCTCCCAAGGAGCAGTGACAGGCGTGGGGGCAATGGCAGTGAGGCTGACATTAAAAGATGTGGAAGATTCATGATCAGCTATTGTTGATGGATGGTCCTTCTCTGGCAAATTGTTGGGACCCACTGGTAGTGGATGAGTGCAAAAGGAATTGTGGACAAGGCATGAAATGTCCTTGCTCTCCTCTCTCTTTTTCCTCCTAAAAACTGTATGAGATGGAGGCAGGCAAAGAAGAATGGATGTGTTTTACTCCAGGGTAAAGTTTGACCCTTTTAGCAATTGTCCTTAAGTGTCAACCACCTTATTTAGGTATATAAATCCCTCTGAAGAGCTGCCCATGCATTAGAGAAAGGTTGCACTGCCAGGGGAAAAACAACTTCTGCACTTCTAGGCTTGGTCTATTTCATCACAATAAATACTTCGCTGTTGTCAAAAAATGAAATCCAGCATTCTGGCTTTCTGCCTGCAGAAAGGAGGTGATACAGGGCTCTTGCTGCAGTAGCACATTTTCCCCATAGCATCTGTTCTGCCATTATTTACCTAGATTGTCAATAAAAGCTCCTGCTTTTGTGAATTCAACCAATGTAAATGGTGTCAGCTGTTACTTGGATTGTGGCCATGATTTGGTCAGTTGTTGTCAAAAATTACTAATAACTATTGACTAAAGATCTGCAAACGTTAATTAAGATAACAGTTCTTTAGAGATACCTGTTTTGTAATAAAAAGCACTTCAGAAACATTGATAGTCAGAACAATTGACTTAGAAGTTGCTTGTAACCCAAGTGATGTATTCCACCAGTGTAGCACTTAAAACACAAGCCATGGAACATGGCTTGTAATATCTGTTCAGATACAGACACAAAGCTCTTAATGCTCAAAGCTTTCTTGACAAAGTATCAGCCTATTCAGTTCTGATACTACATGAGCATCTGTACATCATTCCTCTGCAATGTTGTTTTTTCATAATTTCTAATTGTGATGATTACAAAAATAAGTTTAAAAATCTGGGCAGCTAAAGATCAAAAATCCAGAGGCCAAAGCCTAGTGTTTCATTTTAGTGAGATTTTAATTTTCATGCCAATTTCACGACTTTTCAGCAGTTAGGATTGGCAAGATGAACTGTATAACCTCTTATTGAGAACACAGGCTTCAAATCTTGGCCATCTTCAGGAATCTGGATTTTAACAGAAATTTTGTTTCTGAGTTAGAGTAAGATGTATTTTAATTTGTTTGTTTTGTGGCAAGCCCTTCTGGCCAGACGTCTGGTTTTCTTTTTCATCTTCTTTGGCTGAATAAAAAATAGGCAGGCCCATATATGTTATTGGTGGAAGATCTGCATGATGTTGCAAATGTTTAAAATCCTCTAGAATGTTTCAGAAACACATTGGATAATCTTTTAAACTTTTTGGAATTACTCCACTAATAGTTTTTTCCCACAGGAAATTACTATTATATTCCCAATAATAAACATCCGGCATCCTCCAAATGACACTAAGCTGATGAATTGTGAATATTGCTTTCCACTCAAGCCTTCACAGAGTTTCATATGCACGTGTACATGGACACAAACACACCATGATCCAAACACAGAATGTTTGCCAGACAGAGCATCAGGATCTTTTTTACTCCTCACTAATTCCTCCTCACCCTCTCAAGAGTTGCATGTCCTGTGTTGCTCAGAAAGTCATGTCCATGGAATGTAACAACCATTCTTGTGCTAAGTATGAAAAGCAGATCTGAGCCAAATGAATGGTTTTCTCAGCTGACCCAAGCAGACTGGTAATTTTTATTAAAAACTTTCATTATAAACCTACTCTAAAAACTAAAGTCTTTTTGATCTATTTTCTAGCGCTAGCGCTCTTAACGTAAGAGTTTAAAGGTTGCAAACAGCAATTCACTCAAGGCTCATTTAATTAGAAGAAGCATGGAGCAGGTTATCTGAAAAGCCTTCCTTGAAAATTACAAGGGATTACAAGGCCTGCTGTGGGACTAGTCTCTCCCATACACTGAACTGCATTAGAGTTTGAACTTTGAAAGGGTAAATACAAACGGCATGTATCTGATATCAGCAGGGAACTTCCATATCCTGTCAAAGTCAGATTTTGGTCTGCAATGATCTGCAGCAGCACTAGCATTAAATTACACCATTAAAGAGCAGGTCTACAGCGTAAATGTAAGCTTAAATGCTTATCTGTTGTCCGATTTCAGCATTTCTGATGTTCATGCTCGTGTTTGTGGTGGTTATTGCTGGGCTCTTCTTGGTTTGTCCACATCCTCCTTTTTCAAAGAGTAGACTGTAGTCTTGCAGGGGGACTTGCTGATGCAGCATGCCATGGGATGTGCCTTTTCTGTGGCTTTGTTGTTTCCCACCATTTGTCACCCATGATGACTCAGATATCCTTCTGTAGAATCGTTCATCCCTACCTGTGTGTTTGTGTTCCTGGTTCATTCTGTTCCCGCTAACCAGCATCCTTCTCCCGTTTTTCAAAATCTTTTCTCATGAAGAGACTGCCTGCTTTGCACTCATACTCTCAAGACCATAACCAAACTCCTCGACCTTTAGAGTTTTGCCAGTGTGTGACACAAGCCATAGCAATGTGTGACAAATGACAAAAATGTGGAACACTTGTGCCCCATTGCGTAGCATGCTGTAATTGTCAGATTATAATTGTTTTTAGCCATAAAAGCTGTTTACAGAGTGCCTTTTCAGAGAGTATGAGTCACATAAAACAGTTTGGGTCACTCTCTTGTTTACATGTGATTTGCAAAATGGATTCTTTGGCTGAGTTATCAGATGGTTGTGGCCAAATTATCAGATGGCTGAGTCAGAGATCCTCAGCTGCGAGTCTCTGTTGGTACCTTCTAGCGTGAGCCAAAAGAAAACTACCTCACTCACTTAGCTCCTCTGTGTGACCTCTTCTGTAGCTCTGCAGGTGTTCATGCTCCTCCCACAGAAACTGAACCAGGTGTAACCACTTGCAAATGTGATACCATCTTATAAACCCTCTCCCTTATGCCCTCAGGGCTTGAGCATTGAGACTTTTCTCTTACCCATTCAGTCCCTGCCAGCAGCACTCAGAAGGCACAATGTTTTGGAAAGATCAGGCCCCAGCTGTCAGAAAAATGAGTGAAATGAGATTAGTGGCCATGTCTGAGAACATCCTCACTTGCTAGCAACGCAATGGAAGCATATAGCAGAGCCAGGAATAAAGCTGTAGTGCCCTTCCAGCAAAGCACAACACTTTAATTGGATATAACCACTTTGTCCATCCGTATGGCTCCTTGGGTGATGGTTGTGGAGTTAACTGGTGGTAGAAAGCAGCACAGTGCCAGAAAACATTGCATGTATCCCATGGCAGGGAGAGAGTCAGGAAGGACAAGAGACCACTGGTACTGCTGGCCTGGGAGTTGTGCAATTATAAATGTGGTGGTGGAGTCTGGGAGCCCCACAAAAAGGAGTCTTTCACCCTCCTCCTCCATGCCAGCACAAATCCTGCGAATGTGTCGGCAGGATAATAGAACCAGTCTTATAGCAGCTTTAACCCAGATCACATTTAAATGTGCAATCTCACACCCATTCTAAAAACTTGCCACATTCCAGATTTGCAATTGAAATGAAGGAGCCTTGGTGAACATTGCTTTTCATGGGATGCCACAAAAAAGCAATGGCTTTTTTTTCTGTAGTTTTTAGAAAAGCTGCTACCATGGTGCCCTCGTTCCATAAATGTATTGATTATGAGAATAAACTAACAGTGAGAACAGAAAAGGGAAATGCTAAAAGCTTTTGAAGAAGCTCAAAGATGTGTGTTTGGTTACCTGGAAAAACTCCCTAGCCGTACTGTAATCCTCACTTACACAAACATCAAGAATCAGATATTATAATGGCAATAAGCCCTGGATGGGGGAGAACAGGTAACTTAGACTGACTCAGCAAAATTTGACATCTGCCTTCTCTTCCAAATATATGATGAGAGTTGTTATTTTTCACTGTTAGACATGCCAGGATTGTCCACGAGGGGGGTTTGATCTAGGCTTCACCAGGAACAGTCAGGACACAAGCACATAGGCAGCTGAAAATCCATCCCTACTCCACCTCCCCACACTAAAAGATAAAGGAGGAAAAGCATATTTTAGTCCTTGAGAAATCAAATAAACTTGGACAAAGGAACTGCAGCTGCTCCTACATAATCTCTGCAGCAAAAAGTAAAAAACTCTAATAAAAATCAGGTTCTGATTTTTATTCTGAAAAAGCTGCTCTCTTCTGCAGTTACCACTAGACCTGCACAGGAATAGCCACTATAGACTGCGATGCATTCATTAGATATTACAGTTATTTTAATGAATTTCTTAAAGATGTAGGAAAGCATAAAGTTCCATGACCATGCTGCTCAAGATGTCTTTATTAACTTTGGCAGTTATTGATAAGCATTAAATTAGAAAGCTTTTGCAGTTTGTTGTCAAAATTTTTTGTAAATATATTACATAATAATTCTTCTCAGGACAATATTCTGTCATGAAAATTGTGTCATTAACACAAATATTTGATAACTTTTCAGAGCCTTAAAATTTTAAGGATATAGCTACTTACTTCAAGTGAGAGGACAAGAAATAAAAGACAACATTCTCATCAGTGTTCATTGTTGCAATATCATTATGACAATTTTTTTATGCCAGGGGTAGGTCCTTCCTGATTCAGCTGCACTCATTGAATTTTTTTTCTTGCCTTCACAGTATTTGTTTGGTATATGAAAATGTAATTAACAGAGTCCTAGAAGATTATCTGATGAGTTTGAATGCTTTCTAGCTCAGGTATGCCTAGAAGTAATTGTCTCACCTGAGAGCTAGATAATATGTTAAAAGAAAAAAAAAAAGAAAAAAAGCATAAAACCTTGCAGTTCATGTACTTAGCAGCCTTTTTTTTGGAAGGCAGCATGTCTTCCCTCTTTTGTGTACTGAGGGGACTGCCTCTTAAGTCAGACTCTATTCAGTGCTGGATCCACACTGACCACAGTGGGTGGAGAAGCTGAAGGGACCCTTTCCATCAGCTCACATTGCCCATGTGCATGTGGTTTGTGAAGCAGGTCTCCTGGTGTGGTCTCATCAGGAGGATCTTCATTACAGCTTTCTCTTTTTACAGGTAACAGTGATAATTTCAGATACCCCGAGGCTGGAAATTCCCAAATTCATAAGCAAGCCTTCACACAGGATTGCTTCCTTCCAGGTTCTCTTGCCATCATGGTTTTAGCCAGGCCTGAGCTCTTGTGACATAACATGGTGGAAAGTGTGCTCTGTCCTTTTTGCTGCCCGATGAGTTGTGAATGTGTTGGGTTTTGCCTTCCAGGTTCAGTCTTACAGCAAGGACATTCCCTTCCCCTACCCATACTGATGAGGGTCTGCCAGGTGAACAGGATATAACTGGGGGAAGGCAGTGGATGTAGATTATGGAATACTAGTTTTCTCTTTGCTGGAAAGAAGTAAGGAAAGTGTGAGCTTTGGAGGCTCTTAGGCCCTTCAAGGAAAACCATTTCTTTATTCGTTTCAACAGAAGCTAGATATGCTGGACACTGTTTAGCATCTTTTGATCTTTGAGGACATCTCTGATCACCTACTGTTAAAGTCCAGCTGAAGGCAAGATGTCAGGCAGTTCCACTTACTGACAATAATTGTCTAATTACTGTGGAAAGGCTGCCTTTCTCCCCATGTCCCGTTGTGTTTCCTTCACCAGTACAGCCTACTACTGTGGCTCATCTGCCTAAGGCTTAATGAAGTTAGTCTGCAGCATCAAAAGCAATTAAAGTACTTTTGTACAGCAGCTCCATACAGTTACCTTTAGCTTGTCCTCTGAGAAGTCCTGTGCTGCATCTGCAAAGATTCCTCTGCAGTTTTGTGGGAACAGTTGTGCTGGATCTGCATGTGAGAAAAATAAACCATGATTGCTCTTGCCCTCACTTCAGCATTGCTCATCAGGCTGGCCAGTCCTGGGATGGAGAGTGTGGCTCTTGGAGCTAAGTGGTGGGGAATGAAACTTGGAGGAGGATTGAGAAAGGAGATTGTCAGTGGCTAGGTCACAGAACCACAGAATCACAGAATATGCTGAATTGGAAGGGACCCACAAGGAACATTGAGTCCAACTCCTGGCCCTGCACAGGAGTGTACCAAAGAGTTAAACCATCTGCCCAACAGTCTTGTCCCCGTGATTGTGGGTTAGAAATGGGCTTGCTGTGTTCCTGCAGGTCTAACAGACTCACCCTCTCAGGGTGGCAGTCTTTTTACCTCCACCCTCTAAATGCACAGGCAGCACCTGTGAATATAAGCCATAAAATGCTGAAGTGCTGTTGGCTTGCTTAGGAGTCTGACTGAGATGTTTCAGATGGGCACCATAATGAAACTCAGTCTTTTCCAGTCCTTCCCTGCACCGAGCACGAGCGCTCAACAGTGAACACAATCCCTTTCAGTACCTGGAATGCAGATTCATTCCCACTTCAGGGGACAAGGGCCTTGATATCATGTCTTTTATGCCCTGGCTAAGCAGACCAGTCATCCCTTGTTCCAAAGGCTGCAGTCCCAAGGCCAGCTGAAAACTTTGTAGGAATTTAGACATTTGGTTTGCAGCAAGTCAGTGCTTCCTGAAAAATTCTCACTGCAGAGTACCCATTCTCAGCTCTCACACATGCTAATCCACACCCTCTGGGATTTTTTTAACTGAGCAGGTGACATTGACAGCCAGCTGGATATGCACATCTCATTCTCCCTAAGGCCTGTGCCTTGTTGGTGGCTTTGCCTTCCCTGATGCTGGAGCTGATCCTCCTTCCGCACACAGGGCCTTCAGGCCAAAAGTGAGACTTAGGTGGAGCATGATGTACACACAGTCAGAGGAAGTGAGCGAGGGGTGAACAAAGTTGAGCAGCAAACAAATTTCTGGAAATGCAGAGACTAACTTCCTAAGCCAGGATGGAAGGCACCCTGAGGAGAATGCAAGAGCAAAGCTGCTCCAGAGTTTTACAGGGAGAAAAATAAGGATAACTGCAGATATAGAAAAAGCAGTATGCAAAGCAGGAGCAGGATTTGAGAGGAAGACATAACAAGTACTGTAATTCTTAACAGCTCTTACTCTGAGAAAGGGAAGTGTGGCAGAAAGGAGAGAACAGCTTGCTTTGTAGCTGTGGCAGCAGCAGAGATCTGACACCCTCCCCTCATGCTCATACCTCCCCAGTGCATCTGCCTGACCCCCACACTGGAATGGACAGCATCCCAGTTCTTTTGTTCTCCCTGGTTTGAGTCTTGTTTCTTCAGTTTTTAAGCTTCATTTGTGGCCATTTCACTTAAGCAAAGTGATACAGATATGTATTTTTTATCTTCTTTTGTGCCTTATCTCAAGGCTTGTGGTTTTATGCACATTATATATTATGTGTAATGTTTCCTGGCAGTGGATGCAAACAGGACACACAAGCAAGGATGTGTGTGTGTGTGTGGTCTCAGGAGGTGATGTGAACGCATGGGCAATACCCTGGACTGAAACCATGCAGCTAAGGAGATAATTTTAGAAATAAGTGGCATGCTCTGCCTCTAGGTTATGCAGTCTGGCAGGAACTGATCTTGGATTGTTCTGCAGTGTGTTCCTTTCCATTACGAGAACAGGACAACAGTATGAGTGGACTAGCTGAGCTGCAATCACACAGAAGAAATTGTGCCCTGTTTCATTGCTTCAGCCCAGTGCTGAGCAAGTACTTTCCTCCTCTAGTGAGTTTTCAAGCTGCTGCTTCTGGGTATCAAGCTGCTAATATCACCATTAGAAAGAGCATCACCCAGGTCTGCAGTGGGCACATCTGCCTTGAAATTGGTCTGTGTACCAGCATATAAACCATTGTACGGTGATTTGTTCCTCACTATACATTCCAAGATTTCAGGCTGCTCTGCCAGGGGCTGTTCCTCGTCCCAGCTGCCCAGCAGGTCTATCATGAAAACCCTCAGAACCTTTGCTGAACAGCACCTGTTTTAGGAAGGTGTTAGTACTCTTCATCACAACTGGCACAGGCTTTTTTTTCCTAGATGCAAACAGTAGAACTCTCATTAAATGAGCAAACAACAAACCATAATGCTACACAGACAAACGCAGATTTTCTTGTACTTCACTCCCTTGCACAGAGCCTGTGGCACTGTGGTTTGACAAAGAGNGCACTGTGGTTTGAAAAAGAGTGATTTTTCACATTGCAATTCCTGCCACAATGTGAAGGAAGAAATGTTGTGTGAATATTAAAAGACTCAGCAAGTCAAAAATAGCTTAGTCATGAGTGAACAGCCTTTGTAACACCCCATGAACTGTCTCCATGTCCTCTTCCAGGAGTACAAACCCGCTGCTTCTACAGCTCTGCTTTTGGGGTTAGCTTTGGTTTTAGGGTGTTGGGATTTGGGATGAAAACTGATCCATTGCAGAAATACCTACCCCAGACGTGAGGAATGCCACGTGGACATGGCTAAAGACAGCTGTGTGAAGGGGGAGGGGGTGGGAGGTGGGGGTGGCAGGTGGTGCCCTCTGGGTACACACAACTCCTATTGTGAGATCTGCAAAATAAGATGAGAGAAGATCTCTGCTTTCACACAGCCTACAACAGCAAGCAAATAGGCAGGCAGTACCCCAGCACCACAGCCAGAATGCTTTTAGCCAGCAGCATCTCCAGGCTGTAATTTATATGACATTTCTCAGTTAGCACATCAGTTTCTGCTAGCTCACCATGCAGCAGAATGAAAAAGGCTGGGTTCTCAGGAAGTGGTGGAGTGCAGCAATCTCATTTGAATGCTGTGGCCATTGTGGGGTAACCTTCCTCTGCCCATGGGCCACTGAGACTCTTTTAAAACCCTCATTCTGCATTCCCCTTGAGCCACTAGGTACCTCTGGCCCCTTACTGAGTTCAGGGGATTGCTGCACATCCTTCCCTGAAAGACTGCTCCATCACTGGAGCCCTTGCCTGTTTCTTACAAGACAAGAATAGGATGATTATTTGTAGTATTTTAGGTGACAAAACATGTGAACTAACCTTGTAAAATTGCTAGCCTGCCCACAAATTTCCAGAATACTAGTACAGAGACAAAAAGAGGTTGTAAATTAGCTTTGGAAGAGAGTGATTTAGTGTTGAGATACTCATTTAAATTCAGAGATAAATGACTGGGGACACTCACAGCTGTTGAATATTTTCAGTTCTCCATCAGTATAACAGCTTTTGCCTGCTGGGGTCTGCCTATTTCTAAGTAACAGGGACAGTGCAGCCTTGTATATTTTGAGGACGGAGCTGGAGTAGATGAGGAAATTACTGCCCATGGATGTTCTTTACTGCCTGTCTTCTGGAGTCACAGTTGAGCTATGCCTTTGAAAGTACAGCACGAACTTGGGGTAACTCTATACAGATCAGGACAAGATGTCTTGGTTATAATGGAATTATGTTGGAAGTAGTCCAGACTCCATCCTAATGTGAGTGGAAATAAGGGAATTCTTAAGTGAGGGGAATTCTTTTAGATACCATTTTAAGAGAATTTGATATGAAAAATCAATTCTTACTTAGAGGCTATGCAGAAGACTAAATAACAGTTTTGTGTAGCTGAGCATTTCTGGGCAGTAGCCATGTTAGATTCCTATTTGCTGCAGTTGTTGGAAAGGCTTGAGTTTACCTGAATTCTGTTTGTCAGTGCAACACTATAAATTTGTTTTCATTGCTTTGCCAATCTTATCATTGCTTTCTGGTGCCTCAGACCATTTGAGGTATGTCTTTTGGATATGACACGCCATGAAACATAGCAGAATTAAAACTTATTGTGCCTATATGTCAACACTTTGGGCTCTGTGTGCTGATGAGACCCTTAGCAGAGCCCTTCACTTAGCAGATTGTGTGCTGCTTCTGCCATCCCTGGCTCTAGCAGTGCATGTGAGGGCTGTGTCACTCTTGTTAACCCCTCAGGTTCCATGATCTCATTTTCACTGGGGATACCAGGAGGCACATGCACTTGCAAAGTCACTATGGTAATAAAATAGTGTCAGTGTTTCAGATTCTGATTGCTAAATATCACATGGCACAATGCAGGGAAGAAAGTTGTGCTTTAAACCCTGCTCATCTCAAGGCAAGGCAAGGCAAGGTCATAAGACTTACATGTGATCATAGAACTGTCCGTTGATCTGTTTGCTGTGAAAAGTCATGGAGAAAGGAGGTAAAACCTTCTTGAATGATTGAATGAACCTTCTTGAATGTTGTCTCTGTGGAGATGGAATCTCAACACCATTAAATGTCTCCCAGTTTCCATAAGAAGAGGAAGGTTTGGGAGAGGGGTGGTGAAGACTTGAAGAGAGGGGGAAAGAAAATGGTAGGTACAGGATAAGGTTTGAACACTACTCTGACAGACACCCTATCATTGCCCAGGGCTAAAAATAGGCTCCTGCTAGTGTGCACATAATGGATATTCAGTCTGTCTCCCAACTGATGTGTGCAGGCTTTACAAATGCCCATTCCCATGAAGACAGAAACAGGCTGCACCCCTACTGCTTCCCTACACAGAGGCACACAAGCTCCTGACTTTCATTTGTACTCATTTAGACTTTTATTTAGACTACAGATGAAGCAAACTCTGCATACTCAGTCTAAATAAAGGGCCCTGGCTCCCAGTTCCACCTAGCCCTTTCATGCTTCAGGAGGAGTGGAAATGCAGTTGGGGACTAGGAAGAATGAGACCCTTGTGCAGGGCCAGCTTGAGGAGGAGCTGCTTGGGCAGCTCATCCCCAGAGATTTACAGGGGCAGGTTTCCAGCTGGTGTTGCTCTGAGGAGCTCTTGTAGCCAGTGGGGCTGCAGGGATTTACAGTTGATGAAGCTGAGACTCCCAAGCCTGCAAGCATCTGGTGCTGACTCACTGCTGGGTACAGCAGGGTGTGGATATGGTGTGAGAAGGCACTGACATCTCATGCTTTCTGCAGCGAATGCAGCATTAAAAATGGGAGCATGGCAGGACCAGCTCTTCACACAAAAGGAAAGGCTCACCCTGCCAGCAGCTTGCTGCTGAAGCTGGAAAGGGGATGGGGGTTGGGGGAACGACACATGATGTGTTACACAGAAGCTGTGAGGCTGTGGATTTGTTTTAAATTTTGTTTTCATTTCTTTGCTTAAAAGAGAGATTTCTTAATCTAAATCCCCTTCTTCTTCTCACTGCCCACACCAGCCGCCAAGAAAATACTTGTAAACAGCAGCTTTAGTCACAGAGTATTGCTTCTGTCACATTACTGGCAATAGTATGTAGCTCTGTACAAACTGCTGCCTGCCTGTGCTGCCAAACCCCTGCCTACAGGAGCCCTCCTCACTGTCAGATGTCTCAGCTTCCACATGTGCTCAGTGAGAAGCAAGATTTATTGCAGTGATAAGTGGTCTCTGAAGTGCAGTTCTGCTGCTCCGTAACTGAAGCCAAGAGCCCGGCTGTTCCCAGGCCTCATGTGACTCTCAGCACAGCCAGCACTGCCTATTCCCTGTAGTGTTCCTGGCTGTGCTTCCCCCTGAGATTTCTGCCCTCTTCTGTCTCCAGTCCTGTGGCTTAGCTCCAGGCAGGCAAGGGTAAGCAGTTCACTTCTGAGGTGTGTGCATGCTTTCCTCTCCCCACCAAAGTGCTAGTTAAGGAAAAGGAAAACCCTTCTCTAATTGTGAGCAGACATCAGTCATGAGCATCTTCCAAAGAGTAATTTCACAAACAGAGTGTGTGCTTGGTATGGGCAGCTGCTTTTGTCAAAGTGGCCAGGCAAAGCTACCTCTTGTAGGCAGACCTTTCACCTGGGGCTTTCTGAACAACTTCCCGGGAAAAATCACATTAACAGGAGAGTACAGGCACTGCAGGACGGGAAAGAGGCAGCCTAGGCTGGAGGGAAGGTCCACATGCTATGATTGTTTTTGTTCTTATTTGCTCACTTTGTTTGTCATTCAAGGAAATTCTCTGACACCTCCTTTATGAGCACTGCCTTGCTGCTCAGGTCCCAGCAGGCAAATACACAAAGCCTTCTGCAGGGATCCCAGAGGGCCTGAGAGCTGTTTCTGCATGGAGGTGTTTAGGGAAAGCATCAGGAAATGAGGAGAGGTGAGGCTACAAGAGTTGGAGAATATAGCCTCTGTTAGTTCACAGCTGAAACGTGCTGTCTAAGGGCATTTAGGTATTTTCCTAAGCACTGTACCTGTCTGTATTTCCAGCCCAACACAAGCAGTGTAGAACATGGAGGGACTGTATCAGAAAAGCTGGGGTCACCCAGCAGATTCTCATTGCCCAGGTCAGCCAGAAGGAAATGCCAGTGATGTGCAATCACATTGCTGAGCCTGGATGGGATCCAGGATCCCCGGAGACTTAGCTAGATATTAAAACTTGTTGTGCTACACTCACTGGGAAAGCCATTTGCATGCATGAGGCTCCTTACCCTGACTGCCCCAGGGTGGATTTCTAGGCTGTGAGACGTGCACAGAAGTCACCCAGGGCAGTGTCTGAAGTCACCACGGTTGTAGTTCCTCCCATTCCAGCACACAGAAACAGGCCAGAAAGTGAAAACAGGACATGGTTTCCCAGGGTGTCTTGTTTCTACCAACTGCTGTGATCCTTGGCAGTAGTGGAGGGAAAGAAGAGAAACTGTGTGCAGACAGCTTGAAGGATGAAGCAGAGCTGTTAGCACTATTGAGCTGAGGTCTTTCATACCTGCAAGCATCTTGGAAGCAACTCATTAGCTCCATGTTGCAGGCAGTAGGCTGATGCTGACTCTGAATAAATAAGTAGTGTGATCTCGTTGCCTGAGGGCGGTGGAAAACAAGGTGCACATGGGACAGGCAGGCAATTCCCAGACCTCAGACTGAGTGTACCCAGTTTCCTGAGCACTGGCAGCAGGATTGCTGGGCTTATCAACAGTGATATATGGGACACAACAGCAAGGCCTTCAAAAATGTTCTTGGTTTGGTTGCAGCACAGAGAAATCAGGACAGGTGGCAAGTAGTCCAGTGTTTGGAGACAAGAGATACCACAAGTTTAGCAAGTTTAGACACTTTGTTACTGAGTTCAAGGACAATACCTGTAGCTAATAACCCAGCATCCATAACATTGGGACCACAACTAAGTCCATGACATGTTAGTTAATCTCATTAAGAGAAGCTCCAGCCATTATATTTAGTGGGACATGCTTAAAATGGAAGGAAAGGTGTGAAAAGCAAAGAAGGTTTCACATCCATCAGTAGGTTACAATTAAAAAAATCATCCTCTATTTCAAGATGCTAATGAAAGAATCAAAGCTTTCCTCTCAATGGAAGACGTGGTTGCTGTCAACTGAGTACTATTCCAGAGATGTCCAGAGTAGCAAATAGCCTCGAAAAGCAAACATGTATCTTCAGACAAGGAGGAGACTGTGCCCAAGGTCTTCCTGTCGATCTCAGCCGTGGCCACAATACAATGTAAAAAACCAGACTAGAGAGTATGTCTGCTGTTTTGTGACCCAATCTGGAAACCCCTTTGGAGCAGTGTATAGTACTCTGTTTCCATGAGACAGATAATCTCAACAACAGGGCAAACCATAAAGAGCAGAGAAGGAATGTACAAAGCCAGTAACAGTGAGGAACCAGACAAACTTTAGTTACTAATGCTCTTTGCAAGAAGCTGGAAACTTCATGTTAAGGCAAAGGCAAATTGAAAGTAAGCTGATACAGAGAAAAGTAGATTCAACATTTTATCCTTTGCTGAACACCTGCATCAAACAGCATAGGCATCCATCTCCATGAGAAAGCACAGAGAGAATAATCCACACTGCTGAGTGTGATGGTAGTCTGTGTTCATGGCAACAATGTCAGAGCAGAGAACCCTGTGATACAAAAACGGAGGTGGAGGACATCCTTTCCAGCACTCACTGATTGTTTATAGGGAGCCAGGGAGGGAAAAGAATCCAAAATACCACAAAGCTTATTGAAGGAGAGACCCTGTCTACACCTGGCCCATATTTAACAAAGGCCAAATGACAAAGAGTCATTAAAAATGGGAGAAAAGGAGAACAGTAACCCTTCAGGAAGGGTAACCTAGTCAGGAAGGTGGCTGGTGGAGATCTGCCAAATGTCTGGGTTTGTCTTCCAGTGAAAGCAGCTAGAAGGATAGCACTTCTTCAGGTATGGAATATCCTCAAGGTCCTCTCCCACCTGAGGATGGCAGGACAGTCTCAGCAACCCTCTAGAGGTTTTACCAACCACAGCTGGATTGTGCAGTACAATGCCAAGAAGGAAGGCAAAGATGCAACTCCAATGCTGCAGTGCAGTTTCCTTTCCATGGATTTGCCCCCCTCATCAGTCCTTCCTTGTCCTGCTTCTCCAGGGGCTAGCCCACAGCAGTAGTGAGTAGCCCCTGTACATTCTAGACACAAAGGAAGTGTGCCAGCTCTGTGCTGGAAAACCTGTCACCAAGACACCCTGATCTTCCACCGACAAAACAGCCTCATGTCAAACCTCCAAACCTGAAGAACACTGAAATGAGGACAGGTCAGAGGGCAGACTGTGAGGAATTTGCCAGAGGTGACTTGAGTGATAGTCACTGGAGTTTCTGTATCAAGAGAGTATGCTGAGGGACCTGTTTGATGCAATTTCCCTTGAGTTTTGGTCCTCTAAAAATAACTGTTATCCCTCTGTGTTGCAAAGGTTCTTTTCTTCACTGCAGCCTAACCTGAGGCGTGCATCATGATTGCAGGCTATTTGTCAGTCGAGCATCTCCAAAGGAAACCTCTGTTACTTTTTATTTCACTTAAAGTTTATTGCCTTCAAGTTGCAGTCAACATCCCTAAGTTATAACACCCCAGTCAGAAACACGTGTGCTTTTTGTCCCTGATGTGTTCCAAAAAAAACATTTTGCAGCCAAAAAATAGTTTAAAAAAAGGATAGCATCTTGTATTCACTGTGAGACCTGCTATTACTAAAAACATCTGCACAGTCAGCCTTACAATAGACCAGAAAAAATGAACATTCTATTTCTAAAATGATGGTGGGTGCATTTTCCACTAAACCAGCTAGTTTAAAAACTGTTTCTCTATACGACAAAATCTTTTCATTCTCTAAATTGTTTAAAAGTCTCCCTTTCTCAAACAGGCACTATGTCACTTTTTTAATGGAAAACTTTTTATAGGATGAAAAAAGATGAGCGTATTGGTCAGCCCAAGAAGATGTACATTGTATCTATCAGTATCTAAAGTCAGAAATGGTTATGATAAGTATGAGCCTTGTGGAACTGGACACAGAATAACTTGGTTTTGTTGGGGGGTGTGTGTGATACAAAGCAGCATGGTTTTCGTAGTTATTACTGTTCCTGCCCTGTGCTGATCATCTTTAAAACTCCTGAAGACAATATATTTTATTTGTTAGGAAGTGGACAGGTCTGGAAGCCCTGTTGTGGTGAGGCTGCAGCAGATCCATGCCCTCCCTGGGTGCAGGCAGGAGTGAAACTGGGCAAACAGAGCCTCTACACCTGCAAATGTACAAAATTACACAGACACGTGTACACACACACATGACCTGTAGGCACAGACATATCACTCACCCACTGGAAGAGCTGCAGATGGAGTTTAATGAGAAGACTGGACAGACTGCACTCACCATGTGCTAGGCACAGCCACGGGAACACAGTGATCAGCAGCCTGTTACATGTATTGTCCTCATATCTCCCTGTTTCCCCACGCCTATTCCCTGTCAAACCTCTCAGATCCCACTCTTTCCTTGCCTTTGCTTCCTCCACTGAACATCTCGAGACTTGCACTATGCCGAAATGTTCTTCCCTTGCATCCCATGAGGGGTCCTAGACACCCACAGGCAGCAATACCCCTGCTTGAAAGCTGCACCAGGAAGCCTTCCAAACTGGATCACAGCAGTGGGTTTCATCCCTTGATGTGTGGCTGAAGGCTCCTGTGATGGGCCTGGGAGGGGATGATTTGAGGACCTCCTATCTGCCCTTGTCTCTGTGCAATCCCTTAACTCTGGGCAAAAAAGCTTTCCAGCCTAGTTAGAATAAAAATAAAGCTGAATTATGATCAAAGTGAGTCATGCCCTTCTTTCACTTCTGTCATTCTCCAAATTTAAGATTACTTTCATTATGGGTCTTTGTTAACTGTGTCACTTACCAGGAAAATAACCCAGTCCTAAACAAAAAAGTCAGTATTTCCTGCTGATTTTATTTTCCTTTAACTGTGCTAAAGGCACACAAATTATTTCTGCCTGTTGTGATTCCTAGATTGCCTCCAGAGACATCTTTGACATAAGTATTTTTTTTGTGTAAACTTTGTGCTGTCACTGTCTTGGGTGTGAAGAAACACAGCCACAGCCACACACCCATGAGGTGATATTTTAGTTTCAGATCTCAGGCAGATCACAGTCACACAGACTAGCCCAGGTTGTCCTTTTACTTCAGCTGTACCTACTTCTACTTTTACAGTACCTTCAGCTCTGTCGTAGAACTTGCCTGTTCGAAGACAAGAGTTTCTGGCCCAAATATTCCAAAGAAGGGTGTATTTTGGAGCACCACCAATAGAGCTGGGGGTCAGAGGAGGGAGCTGACCAGGACAACTCAAGTGCACAGCAGTTTGGGGTTCTTTTAGAAACTGCTAAGTGAACATCGTGCAAGAACTTGAGAAGCCACTGCTGCAGAAATGTTCACTTCTTTAAAAATGCTCTGGAAAAGGCACAAGTGCTGGGGAGGAGGTAAGAGTGTCAAGAGAGGTTTGGTTGTAACCTGATTATGGGGCTGAGAGCATCTGGCTGCCTTCAGTCCCTCTGCTTGCCTTGACTTTTCATCTGTCCAGAGACTGGGCGCCTAGGGAAAGTTTACCAATCTCCTGTCAGACCTGACTAGCATTCAAGTAAAACAAACTTTATTTAAATAAACACTTGTTTAGAGATTAAGTGCAAAACTGTTTTTTCCTGCCAAGGTCTAAGCTCAGAGCTTTTTACTTCCTCTGCAGCAATGAATGACATCATTGCCACTCTTACACTGTGTTAAGCATAAAGGAGGCCATCCAGTGCAGAGCAGAAACAGAAAACAACTGCCTAGAAATCTTGCATAACAAAAATAAATTACTTTCTTTTAAATATTGAAATTTATGTACCCAATGCCTTGTAGCTAGGGTTCTGTGGAATTTGCCATGACCCGTCCATGTTGTCAGTTGTTTGCA
>VZRX01019665.1:0-14572 GCA_013398075.1 Notiomystis cincta
TGCCCCGGCCCCGGCCCCGGCCCGCTCCCTTCGCTCACCCGGGGCTCTGCTCCGCGCCGGGGCCGCGGCTGGGGCTGGAGCGCTCGGACGTCCCTTTTCTGTCGCGCTGAGAGGCGTTGGGATTGCGGATCCCCTGCAGCCCTGAGGGGACAGCAAACAGCGCGGTGAATAAATACCCTGGTTTGTACTCAGAGTCTTGGTCGAGCGGGGGAAGCTTTGTGCCAGTCTTGGAGCGCGGAGGGAGGGAAAGTGCTTTGGTTTGGGAGGAGAAGAGCGGACTCTGTGGTCCATAACTTTCAGAATGAGCAGGATATTGAGCTGTAAACTTGCTAGAAATGTAATAACTTAATTATAAACACAACTCTTGGGTGAAGCTGTGTTGCATGAGGTTGGCATTTGTCAAAGCATCGTGTGTTCACACAGGGCAGGGAAGCCCGAAATATCCACAGGTGTTCCTTATGGCAGGATTTGTGCTAATTGCTTAAATAATTAATTAACCTGCAGTGTTTCCTTCGTGGGGTTTGTCCAAGGCCTTGTTCATGGAAATGGCATTAAACCCTGTAAAACCTTTTTAAAATATGCTGTTGTTCAAAATAAACCAATTTTTAAAGGACATTTCGTTATTTCAGCTTTTCCTTCCCGTGTCTTAATTTAAATGCTTCTCTTTTATTATTTTTTGAAGGACAAAAGCATCCCCCACACTCAACACTCTCTGCCCACCTCCACTCTCCCTCTGCTGCAGGGAGGCCTCAGCCTGAAACACTTTGGATGTTCCATTCTGATGAATCCGTAGAATCCTAAAAAAACAATAAAAAACGGAATTATGGGCTGTTTTCCTGCTTGTTAAAAACTAAAAAGTCATTTTAAAATCAATGAAGCCTCCCCAAGCCATGAAACCCAGCCTGGAGCTGTCTTTTAGAGATCCCAGACCTGGGACAGCTCCATAACTCATAATTTAATTCCCTTTCTAAAACACAGCACCAGGCACTTCCCTGTGTTCCCCAGAGCCTCCTGGGGGCAATTAAACTAAAGAGTAAACAAACACAAATAAAATTATAAACCCCAGCTAAAGATGGCAGGTGATAAAGGGTCTGTTCAATATTTTAATAGAAGAAGCAGACTATAAATCAAAATATTTTCAATATGTGCTGGTGCCGAGACCCCAGGAGGAGCTGGAAAATCGAGGATTTTCTCTCTGATATTTTATTTTATGTTTTCCTATCAAATTCACACCTTTTAGTTTAATAAACTAACGTCCTGAAGGTGTTGATCTTCACGGGGAAAATTGAATGAATTACTAAAAAACCTTAGAGAAGCCCTTGGTATTCGGCTCAGACCTTTTTTTCCCCCCACAAAATGTCTTTTTTTCCCCAAAAATGTTGGAAAAAAATAGCCAGTACACACCCAAAGTGTATTTTTTCTATACTTTATGTTTAAATTGTGCTTTTCAGATCCTGCTATTTTTACTGAGACAGATTAGAAACACAAATTCTTACCTGAATGTCTCTGAGGTGGAGGATGGTACAAACTTATCTTGGAATACAATTTATTCACACCACCACCACCACCAAATTTTCTGCTTCCCAGAGAGAGATCTCCACTGAAAACCTGAACCTCTGCATAAAAAAGGGACTTAGGGAAAGGCTGCACCTTTATTTGAAATATTTATGTCCCATCCTGCCAAGCAAGCAGCAATTCTGAACTTTTTCTGCTTCATGATGAGGGTTTTCTCCCCCTTAAAAATTCCCAAAAGAGCTGGGGGACAGCACTTAAGGAATGATCCTTCTTTATGTCCAGCAAAGGGTGAAATTTTGGGTGGTTTCTTGCACAGCTGCAGGAATATTTGTAATCTCACCCCAGCAGGGCTGTTGGTTCCAGGAGGGCTCTGGTGTTCCCAGTTTCTGTTGTAGTGGGTGCATAAAGAACATTTTGTTGCTGTTTTCACCCCACAGGTGGTTGCTGGAAGTTTTGTTGTGGGTAAGTGCTTTTTTCTTCAGCACCTCAGCAAAGATTTTTCTGTTTCCTTGTCGATTCTTCCTGTTCCCCAAGGATGTAAAGCACATGCAATGGAGTTATTAATTTCTCAGTCTTCTCTAAGCAATTTTCAGGGGCTGGTTGGTGAATTTAATGCAAATTTCAGTGAAGCATAAAAGGCTGCAAAGAGACAAAGTTCCTTTCAGTGTTGTGAGAGTGATCAAAATAAGAGAAATAAAGGAGATTTAGCCTTTATCCACTCAGTCTGGCAGTGTTAAAAAAAATAAAAATTATCCCTCCTTTTCCTTCTGTGAATATTCCCATAAAAATAACAACTCTTAGCTGTCCTGGCTGACTCTGTATTTATCCACTTGTAAGTACAGCAGTGACTTTATGAGGTCAGGCTTATTATACTCTGGAGTTTGAGGAGCTTCCCTTAATTATTTATGAAAGCCTTGCATGTGTAAACAGCAGCTTGTTCTGCACCCAGGTCCAAGAGCTGTCACAAAACACAACATTTGGCTGGGTTTTGTCTCCTTGATTGAACATTTCAGTGCTCAGCACTGCTGTGCCTTTCTTTTTTTGCCTCAATAATTAGGATGTGGTCTCCTGACAGTTGTCTTTGCTAAAAGGAGATAATTAGTGTAATTATGATTGTTTCTTTTACGCCATGTGGTTTGTTAATACACCAAATTTCCCTGAACACAGTGGAAATCGATTTGGTTTTTTCTTTCATTATCCAAGGCTCATTCAAGAGAATTTTACTCCAGAATCCACGGATCTTTTTCCTGAGCTACACTACCAAGTGTTTTGTTATTAGGGAAGAAGGAAGGAAGTTTCCTTGGAAATGGTTTATTGTGAGGCTGGTGAGGCACAGGGTGCTCGGAAAAGCTGTGGATTCCCCATCCCTGGAAGTGTCCAAGCCAGGCTGGGATAGTTGGGATACCTTGGGATAGTGGGAGCTGTCCCTGCCCATGGCAGGGGGTGGCACTGGCTGTTTAAGGTCCCTTCCAAGCTAAATTATTTTGAGTTTCTATGATTTAAAACATGACTAAATGTATCCTATGGGCTTATGCACCAGAGAGCACATTTAGAGAGGGTAATGTTAAACATAAAAATAAACCCATGATCTAGGCAGACTCGCTGATGTGTTTGTTGGAGTTTGGCAATACTGAGATTATGAGCTATTTTTTTTTCTATGAGGGAATTCAGTTCCTACTGATATTTTTCACTTGTGCCTTTTGATTTATGTTTTTTTAGCACTTTGCAAGCGAAAATCTGGTGCTGAGGGATGCAGAAGAGACACCTCTCTCACATATTTTCTCCCAAATTTNAAAGGAGATAATTAGTGTAATTATGATTGTTTCTTTTACGCCATGTGGTTTGTTAATACACCAAATTTCCCTGAACACAGTGGAAATCGATTTGGTTTTTTCTTTCATTATCCAAGGCTCATTCAAGAGAATTTTACTCCAGAATCCACGGATCTTTTTCCTGAGCTACACTACCAAGTGTTTTGTTATTAGGGAAGAAGGAAGGAAGTTTCCTTGGAAATGGTTTATTGTGAGGCTGGTGAGGCACAGGGTGCTCGGAAAAGCTGTGGATTCCCCATCCCTGGAAGTGTCCAAGCCAGGCTGGGATAGTTGGGATACCTTGGGATAGTGGGAGCTGTCCCTGCCCATGGCAGGGGGTGGCACTGGCTGTTTAAGGTCCCTTCCAAGCTAAATTATTTTGAGTTTCTATGATTTAAAACATGACTAAATGTATCCTATGGGCTTATGCACCAGAGAGCACATTTAGAGAGGGTAATGTTAAACATAAAAATAAACCCATGATCTAGGCAGACTCGCTGATGTGTTTGTTGGAGTTTGGCAATACTGAGATTATGAGCTATTTTTTTTTCTATGAGGGAATTCAGTTCCTACTGATATTTTTCACTTGTGCCTTTTGATTTATGTTTTTTTAGCACTTTGCAAGCGAAAATCTGGTGCTGAGGGATGCAGAAGAGACACCTCTCTCACATATTTTCTCCCAAATTTAAAAATCACCCAACCTTTAGAAGCATTACTTCCCTTGGATAAAACTGTTGTGTCTTAAAAAGGTGCGGGGAACAAAATGAACCCTTCAGGTCCCTGTTCCTCCCTCAGACCCCTCCACCTCCATCGCCTCCCTGCGTCTCAGGCCTCAGTTTATGGGGATTTATTGTAAATAGCCAACCTCTATTACGCGTCATTTTCAAGGGTTGCTGTCCGGAGTCAAAGCAGAGGTTGTTTTTCAACTATTTCTGTGGTGAAGGAGGCTGAGTCAGGTGTTTAAACAGAGATGTCACACAGCAATAATTCCATTAATAGTCCACCAAACGCCAATCTTTCCAAGACCTTTGGAAAGCACGGCTTGTTTCCCTCCTCCTCTCAGCTTAAAGTCGTTGAGATGGGTTTTTGGGGGTTTTTTTCGCCTCCTTGCGACATTTCCCTGGGCCTTTTGGCTGTGGGTGGGACAGGGACACGGGCGGGGATGGCGGGGGCCGCTCCCCTCAGGCCCCTCAGGCCCCTCATCCCCTCACAGCTTTTCCCGCCCTTTTCCCCGTAACGACCGCAGTGGCGGGAAGCGCGCGGGCACCGCGCCCCCGCAGCGGATTGGGCGATGGGCGGACGCTTCAGCAGCTGATTGGACAGACAGCTGTCAATCACCGCCAGGCCCCGCCCCTGAGGTCGCTATGACAACGCGACGCTGAGGGGAAGGAGGGGAGGCTATGGCGGCCCTGCAGGGGAGCGGGGCCGGGGGCGCTTCAGAGCCGCGGTGATGTGGGCACAGGAGGGTGAGGCTGCCACTCTACACGGGGTATGGAGAGAGGTGGGCCTTGGGCAGCCGGGGGACGAAAGGAGGCTCAGGGGGGACCTTGCTCTCTGACGGGAGGGTGCAGCCAAGCGGGGGTCGGGCTCTGCTCCCGGGGAACAGGGACAGGAGGAGAGGAAACAGCCCCAAGTCGTGCGGATATCGGGAACATTCCTTCCCTGAAAGGGTTCTCCAGCCCTGGCACGGGCTACAGGGCAGGGGGGGAGCTCCCAGCCCTGGGGGGATTTCAAAGCGATGTGGATTTAAGGACACCTGGGGTCAGTGGGGGCCTTGGCAGTGCTGGGGAACAGCTGGACTTGGAGGTCTTTTCCAGGATTCTGCGATTGTAAAGCCTGAAGGCTTTGCTGAAAAGCTCAGAGTCCTGGAATCTGACAATTAGCAGCAGGTGACCATCAGCTTTTAGGGATAACCCACCTTGACTCATTTTTCCAAAGGACTAACAAATTTTTCACTTTTTTGCTTTAAAGTTCAGTGGGGCCCACAGAGACAGAGGTGCTTTAGACCCTGTAACTCCCCGTGTGGTGTTTGTGTTGCAGGGTCCATCTCCAGGGCTTGAAGTGGAGCCCCAGCTGCTCAGGAAAAAGACTCAGCCATGGTAAAACACCTTTGATCCTTTTCAAAGGAAAAGGGTTACTATCCAAAAGGTTCCTTCCACAGCTGCAGGACAGAACTGACCTCCCAAATTCATTTTGTGTGCAAGTACAAACCTCATCCTGATTTTTAACTTTTTTTTTTTTTGTTTCTTGGCTGCAGGCTGTAAAATTTTGTATATATTACATAAAGCCTGAGAGCATCTTTTATATTTGGAAAGATCAGCTATGGGCTGAACTCCTACCAGGAACCTACAAGAGCTCACAAAATCCACCAGAGGCCCTGGGCAAACAAGGATTGGGACTCAGGTGACTGGCAGGCTGCAAAACCTGCCACAAGCATGTCCCACATTCCAGCATCTGAAATACTCCACAAATTCTGTCCAATTAAGGTCTGCAAAAGAGGCTTGTTGCCATCTCAAACATATGTCTGAGCTCAAGAAGTTTCAGTCTGCAAATAATCTGCCTTCAGCTGCAGCTTACACTCGTTTTTTCTCTCTTTTTCCTTCTCTAATTGAGGGTCTGTGTGTTTTATATAGAAAATTTGATTTTTTTTTTTTTTAAAGATCTTTCTTTACCTGTCCAAATTCTTTCACACTGTGATCCTGGCTGATTCTGAGGGTTGTGCCCTTTACTCTGCTCTCACACCTCAGAGCACAAACTTTGTCCCTTTTGCACTGAGCAGTGCTGAGCTGTGAAAGGACTTTTTAGAAATTACAACATGGAAAATACCCTACTTAAGTGGGTTTGGATTTGTGTAACCACCAGTGGTTACAGCAGCTCTATCCCAGATCCATGAAAGCTGTAGGAGGGAGTCCTGCTTTCCTGGTTTAAGATCCAGAGTCACAGGCTCAGGAGTGGATGAACACATCCTCATGCATTAATTACAAAAAAAATCAATGGAAAAGAATGATTTCCGTGGTGCACAGACCTTTTGTAGCCAGCTGGAAGCACAGGGAGGCACAGATTAGCTCGGTCTGGTGCCTTTGGAGTTCTCCCAGCCTGCAGAGCAGACAGGGATGGGGTGGAGGTTGCATTAATGCTTCTGAGTCCTTGTGTGAAACCACCTCAAAGTACCGGGGTCTGGGCGAGGGGCTCTGAGCTGATGCTGTGAGCCAGGACTAAGGTGGAACAAAACAGCTGCTCTGGGATGTCTTGGGATCATGGGATCGTGGGATGGTTTGGGCTGGAAGGGACCTTAAAGCTCATATTCCAACCACATTCCACCGTCCCAGGATGCTCCAAGCTCCATCCAGCCTGGCCTTGGACACTGCCAGGGATCCAGGGGCAGCCACAGCTGCTCTGGGAATTCCAGCCCAGCCAGGAATCTCTTCCCAATCTCCCATCCAGCCCTGCCCTCTGGCAGTGGAAGCCATTCCCTGTGTCCTGTCCCTCCAGGCCTTGTCCCCAGTCCCTCTCCAGCTCTCCTGGAGCCCCTTCAGGCCCTGGGAGGGGCTCTGAGGTCTCCTCAGAGCCTCCTCCAGCCTGAACACCCCCAGGTCTCTCAGTCTCTCAGCCTGGATCCTCTACCCAGAACAGAGACAACAAAGACCCAAAATAAAGTGGGTTTGTGGTCTTTTTCTCTCTGCAGGCAGGCAAAAAACGCAAGGGTGGCAAAGGCAAAGGCAAAGGGAAAGGCAAAGGCAAAGGCAAAGGCTCCAAAATGGGTGGAAAGAAGGATGTGAAAGAAGTGAATCTCTTCAGCCCAGATGTCATGCTCAACGCTTACTACATCTCTCACAACGCCTCCGCCTTCCTGGAATTCCGGGGCTATCCCTGGCCTGGCTCTCTCAAAAAGAAGGGGAAAAAGAAGTGAAACCAAACTCCCCCATGAAGACTCTTCTGTGATTAAACCCGCCCTGACCTCTGCAGTGGTCAGCTCAGATATTTTCCTTGGTCAGTGCTGTGCCTGTACAAAGACACTGTGATTGCAGCCCAAGGCCAGGGTGACAAATGGCAGGGACACTGTGCCATTGTCATGTCAGCTGTGGCCCTTCTCCCCCGGGGTCTGTGGGGAGTGGAGCCCTGTGCCTCGGCAGGGCTCTGCTGGGGCTGGGATTACCCACACTGCTGCCCCTCCTAGGGATGGGAGTCCCTGAGACCTCCTTGAGCTCAGGAGGGATTGACAGAGTCAGTCATGTGAGGAGAGAGCTGGGAAAGGGGCTGAGCCTGGAGAAAAGTGGGCTCAGGGGGGACCTGGTGGCTCTGCACAAGTCCCTGCCAGGAGGGGGCTCAGGGGGGGTCGGGCTCTGCTCCCAGGGAACAGGGACAGGAGGAGAGGGAACGGCCTCAGGCTGGGCCAGGGCAGGGGGGACAGCAGCAGGAATTTCCCCATGGAAAGGGTGCTCAGGCCTTGGCAGGAGCTGTCCAGGGAGGTTTGGAGTGCCCATTCCCGGAGGTGTCCTAGGAATTCCTGAATGTGGCACTCAGAGCTCTGGGCTGGGGACGAGGTGGGGATGGGGCACAGCTGGGACTCAGTGACCTTGGAGGTCTTTTCCATCCCAAATGATTCTGGGAATGTGACTTAGGTCTTGTCAGTGCTTTCTCCACCCAGGCTGTCCCTTACTGTGCTCATTCTCAGCCTGAACATCCTGGCTGGAGGCCACAAGCTCCGTGGGACATTCAGAGCCCTTTGCTGCATTTCCCCCACGGGTGTTTAACACAACCACTCTGAGGGAAGCTGTGCATCTCTCCCACTTCCTCCCACCCCTCTGACTTCCAGGTACCTTTCTGCTGCAGTCAATTCTAACACCATCACCCCAAGCCAATAAAGGCCTGGAAATCCTGGTGCTGTTTCTCCAGCCTAAAACATTCCCTCTGTGAGGAGGTTTTGACCAGGGAAAATCATAATTGGAGGCACTGCTTGTCAGTCAGCTGCTGTCATTTGTAGCTTGCTGCAAACTCCACTGGGTTTGTTTCACCTGCTTGTGGTACAACCCACCCTAGAAGGCAAAGAGTAAAATTGCTATTTGGAAATATATTTTATATATGTGTACGTGAAGGGTTTATTTTAGAACACTTTGGTTGCAGAGGCAAACAGACATTTTTGGCTGTTATTTTGTATAGTAAAATGGCAATGTGAAAGCATAAAAATATCACTTAAGAAAATGTGATACAAGGAAAAGAAAGGGCAAGGCCATGAGGAGAAAGATCTCACCACACACAGGCCTTGGCTGTTGAAATGTCTGTTGGTCCAAGTGATGGTCACAGAGTGGATCCACCAGGTGGTGAGGGGAAATCCTGAAGAAGTGATGGGAGAAATGCACACAACACAAAATCTGTTGGGTTTATATTCACTCAGGCTCAGATGGGAACGCCCAGGTGCCTCCCCTGGAGTGGGGAGTTTCACACTGCACCATGGGACACTTGGATGATGTGATTTTGTGGATCATGAGACCCCTGGGGACTCTTTGACACCTTCATGATGATGCAGCTGCCTTTTATGTCAGGGGAGTTGGGTCCATCCTGGCCCATTGTGGCCGGTGAAAAGCTTTGGGCTACCTGTGAATTATTCCCGGGCAGGGGAGTTATCCCAGCTGGGTTCCTTTGAGAAGGGACAAGGAGGCAGTGCCCGGTTCACAGGGGTCCCTTCTCAGCTTGCAGCCTGAGCTGGGCTGTGCTGCCCTCTCCTTTGCACATCCAAACTTGCCCCTGCAGCATCACCCTGTCTCTTCCAATCCCCTTGTGGGTCCATTCTTCTCCCCAGACCCGGGATAAGTGGACACAAGTAAGTATCCCCTTTGTCTTGTTCAGAATCCAAAATTCCAGTCGGTCGGGGTGCTTGGGGAGGGGCGGCTCTGGAGTCACAGATGGGCAGCAGCTCTTTCGCAGTTTGCTACAGTGGGAAAAGCCCTTTTGGACGATTTTAACAATGTCTCAGCCACGAATCACTTCAGTCTCTGACAACACGTCCAAAAAACCATCACAGGACGGAAAAGCTGCGAGCTGGAAAAGACCTCCGAGTCCAGCCCTGGACCCGGCAGCAGCAGCCCCGTGCTCAGAAGGAGCCCGTGGCCTCCGGAGGGACACCCAGGCCTGTGCATTTCCTGTCTCCCTGCTAATTAGCTGCACTCAGCCCGCCTAATGAGGCAGGGATGTGGTTGGCAGCACCAGCCCGTGCTGAGCTCTGCACCTCCATCTCCTCCTGGGCTTCTCTGTGTTCTCAGTCCCCAGCACCCACCAGGAAGTCTCTGGTCACAGCAGCTCGCAGCCACTTCCTCCAAGGGTCAGCCTTCTGAGGGCAGAGGTCTCCTGCAGCCTCTGTGTTCAGCATCTCGAGCTAAGAAATTAATTAAACCCCAAATATTAGATTTTTGTCTGATACATTCACTACACAGAGCTGTTAGGGGCAGATGTTTCTGAGCACTAAAACAGGAACTGCTTAAGGTTGGTAAGGATGGTTAAAAGTGAACAGGGCCATTTTTACATCTCTGGTAGGCTGGAGCTACAAAGCTTTCGAGACTGCAAAGTTCCACTGTCCAAAATTTACGGGAATAAAGTGAAATATTATTATGTGTTTTCTCTTTAACAAAATTCTGGTTTCAGCACGATGCAGCTGAACATACCAGATGGTGACCAGTGAAGTGCCAGGGAGAGAGACTCTGCTTTCCAGTGGATCTGCAAATTTGCCATTCCCTTCTTTGACAACAGATGAAAAAACCCTCTCACCCATCCCAGACAAACAAAACTTTTTTTTATTCCTTTTTCATTTTACCTCTCAGCTGAATTTTGCACGTAATTCTGGCTCCCTGGTGGTTAATAAAGACCAAGAGACATTTGTAAAGAAAAGTTTGGACTTCAAATGGCCCAATTTGCTTAAAAGTGCTGCAAATTCTGAGGGAGAGCCCCTGGCTCCCTGGATGGGACTGCACAGGGAGTCCCCACAGCTGCAGGGGGACCACTGCAGCAATTTCTGCTTCATCCCAACCTGTAAAACTTTGGCTTTTCTGCCTGCTGGGGTGCAGGGTTTAAGCTGAGTTTATGATGAATAAATCCTGCTCTGCCCAAATCCACAAAGAGTTTTGTGAGGGGAATCTGCAAGCTGGAAATGCCCTTTGTTTTCTGGCACAGCTCAGGGAACTTTGTGGTTTTAAATGTGTCAGGTCTTGCAGGGAGTTAAATTTTTGTAATGTTGGGGTTTCCTGTGCTCTGCTGCCACTGTTGGTTCACATTTCCTGCAGGAAGTTGTGTACCAGAACCCTGCTGTTAAAAATACAGGAGATGTTGATGTGTGAGTTTGTGGGTGGGGAGAGTCACAGGACTGCTCTGTGATGGGAGTGGTGGAGAGAAATATGAATATAAATATAAATATAAATGGTTTAATAGAAGATATTATTCAGCACATTTGGAATGAGGGTGTTCCAAGCTGTATGGGAGCAGCTTCCTGTCCTTTCCCTTCCCTCCAGCCAGCCTTTCTGGACTGCCAAGGCTTCTCCTTCCACATTATTTCACCTAAGGAGAAGCACCACGGATCTTTGGATGTGTGAGAAAGGCTGGAGGAGGGATCCTTTTGTCCCAGTTCTCACTCGAAGAGCTGCCCTGGCTGTTACTTCCCAGCTCCAGGGGAGGATGGAGAGCTGAGGACTCTTTTCCTCAGAAAAGGTATCTCCATAACAAAGAGGCTCCCATGGAGAATTTTGAAAGAAAAACTTCCTCGCAAGAGGCTTTTTAAATGTTGGCACTAAATGGTGTCAGGAGAAGGAAATAAGATCAAGTTTTCAGTGGGTGAACTCCTCTCTCCTTTGCTCATTTTTCACTCTCCTGGTGCCGTTTCAAGAACAGAAAACCACAATTTTGCTGTCTTTTTATAAGGCTCTCTCTTCCAAGCTTGCTATTATATTTCTTTAAAGAGACACAAGTTGGGTTTTTTCCTCTCTTTTGCTTTTGTAACCATCCTGCAAAGGAGCAAAAGGAATGAAATGGTGGAACTCACAGAAGTGGTTGCTAGGCAGGTACCAGGACACCTGGGAGTGCTGCTGTCCCCCAGGTCAGCCACTGGGATGGCTTTGTTACCCATTGTGTAATTATCCAGTGGTTTTCTGGGCATACTCAGGGAATTCAGGAGTCCTGCTTCTTTTGGTGTCCCCTTAGAAGGACCCTGTAGGGCCTTCCCACCTCAACAGCCTCAGACCATAAGAGAATCCTGGGGAGAAAACACCTTGTTCCCCGATTTTAATTTTTTGTTTTGTTTAGGCTACTCATAATTTCATCAAAAATATTTAATTATTTTTAAATAAAATAAAGGCCTTTAAAATGGCTGTGTTCCTTTTAGGTTATTGCCACCTGATTTCAGGAGAAACAATCAAAAGGAATTTTTTTTTTAATTTACTGATATATTCACAACTAAGCTAAGGCAAACCAAGTGTGAAATCTTCTTTATGCAAAAGCCTGGCTTGGTGTCAGCATTTGTCTTCGAGCTGTAAATGGCACTAAAAGAGAGAAATGTGGGAGAAAAATGAGGGAAATATTGAATGCAACACATGGCTGCTGTGGAGTCCTTGGAATGGCCACAGCCCTGTGCCACGAAGGGAGCAATTTGCTTTTGGGTGTGGAATTCTAAATGTTTCAAAGCTCACCTGCATTTCCTGCAGAATTTTGGAATGCTGTTGGAATAGGTGAAATTGCAAGGACAGGCCGAGTGCTCCTATGATCCTACAGGAAATGGCAGCAGGGAGACAGCAGCACACGCATAAGTGAAGGAAACAAAAGTGCTTAAAGCTGTTCAGCACAAGCTGAAAATGACACTGAACTTCAGAATTAATATTTTCCTCTGTCTCAGGATGACTCAAATAGGTCATGCAACTCCTGGGGGCACTTTCCCCATGTCATTTAATAGGAAGTGCCTGTCCTGTGAAGTGCAGAGAGAACCTGGGGTACGAGTTTTCTGTGCAGACTCAGATGTTAAATCAGATGTTCAAGCTAAAGCTGTATCAGGGAAGCAATTAAGTCACAATAATTATTGCAGTTGGGGTTTCCTGGAGTTTGCTCAGTGGTGGTGTGGCCAACACACCTGAAAGAGGCTTTAAATGTGCATTATCTCCCCTTGCTTTGCACTTGGGTGCTGAGCTGGTCATGCTGGGATCTCCCTAGGGATAAAAAGATGGGGAATAGGCACAATGAATTATTGCCACTCACAGACAGAAAACTCTGATGTTTCTTTGTCACATTTATGGCAAAATGCTCATTCCTTAAGTTATGCCATTCCTGAAAAAAATTAATTACTTTTAAAGACTTTTTTTGATTTCTTTTGGTCTGAAACAAAGGTCTGCAGAATAAATCTGCCCCCACGTGCTCATGTGATGGGATGGATTGCTCCCACAGCGCTTGGCAAGGCACGGTGACAGCGACCTGGACTGCCCAGGGCACAGCAGGAATGATCTGGTATTTACACAAACCCTGCTCCCTGACAGTTCCTGCCGGCTCCTTTGGGCAGGCCCAGAGCTGTAACATTCCTGTCTGCAGGGGATTTCTGCTCTGCCACATTCACCTGAAAGGGTGCTGCGAGTTTCCCATCCTGGCTTTGAGGCATCCCTCACTAGAGGGGCCTGGGCAGGAGCAACTGGCAGTGCTTTGCTTGTGTAAAATGGAATTGTTTTCCCCAGAGAGGAGCAGGGGCCTGCTGAGGACGATGATTTCCTGTCTGCAGGGCTTGACTGGGTTGTCAGCAGATTTTATCAAGGAGTGAACACCCAGAGGATCAGGTGTCTTCTGCTGGGGGTACTGGAGCTTTCTAAGCACCTGGCTCTTGGTCTTAGTCCAGTGTAAGCATCGAGTGGAGTCCAACTCCTCTCAAGTGGCACTGCCTGAGATGGGGTCCTTGAAAGCTTCTGTCACCTGCTGTTTTGGCTCCTGAGTACTTTATCCAGGAGGAACTTCCTGAAATTAGATACAGTATTTGAGGGAGTACCCGATAATTACAGCTCGTCCTCAGGGAGCTGTCCCAGGAGCAGCTCTGTTTTCTTAGAAATCTGCACACTTTTATCAACTCCTCATCATTTTCCCTGGCCTTACTCACGTGCTTTGCACAGTTTCTGTTCCCATCACCAGAAAAGCAGACAGCAGAGTGAGAAACACTTCCAGCTCTTATACTGGCAGCTGATATTTTGTTTTTCTCCCCTGGAACCGCAGCTGGGGTTTCTCAGAATGCTTCAGCAGGTCCTAAAAGTTCTCCCCAGCCTGGCACCACAATTTCCTCAGGAGAGGAGATCAGAGGGGATTCACACTGGTGGCCTCCTGGGGGTGCCTCCTGTGAGCTCCCCGGTGTCCCTTGGCATGTCCCAGGTGGCTCCAGGACTGCTCCCATTCACGTGGCAGAGCTGTGCTAATCCTGAGCTCCCCTGAACCCACTCATCTTCCATGAAGTGAGTGCTGTTATAGCCCCGTTCCCTCAAAATCCCTTCCTTTCATCTCTTCAGGGTACCAAAGTGCACTCCTTCCACCCTTTAATATTGTCACATATTTTAAACCTGTTATTCTTGTTGCTTCCCTCCCTTCCCCACCGTCTCATCAGCACAAGGTGACAATTAACACCTCCAACCTGCACTTTTCCTTCTCACGTGTTGCTAAGCCGGGACTCACGGGATTGATGTTCCCCAAATCTCAATGTCTGCATCCATGATGGATACACTTATCCAGAGGAACACAGCAAGAGGAGCTCGGCATGGGATTCCTCTGATTAAACGTGTGCAGGGGTTTAGAGCAGCCCTGGGGGTCTTGTTTAGGTCCGGGAACATTGGTGAGATTAATCTCTTATATTCAAGATTTTGCTGAGAAAGCAAATTGAAATTTAGCGTGGCTGCAGAAACGTAAGTTCCTCGCACGGGAAATCAGCACGGCCACGGCTTAGTCCTGAGGAATTTGGGCTAAAGGCCATAGAAGGGGGATGTGAGGAAACCGGGAGAACTCTGCGGCTCTGCCGGGTTGGACGATGGGGGTAAAACTGTGTGGGCTTTTCGCAGCGTCCAAAGGGAAACCCCCGAGCCTGCGCCCTTTGGGCACCTCGCAGGACAAACCCGCGTCCATCCTGCCCCAGCCCGGCGCTGCCTGCGGGGCGGGGGAGCGCAGCCGGGCCGGGCAGCTCCTCGGGGAGGAGGCGCTGCCGCCCGGAGCTTCTTATCGCTGCCGCCCGGAGCTTATCGCGGCCGCGCAGGGGC
>VZRX01019675.1:8396-34534 GCA_013398075.1 Notiomystis cincta
GGGGAGGGGGTGGAAATAAAGGCAAAAAACCCTCAAAAAAACAAGGGAAATATTTTGAACCCAGCTCCTTTCTCTAGTAGTTCAAAAAACTCATCTCTAATTCAGAAACCTACAGTACAAGTCCCTGTCCCTTGTCTGATAGAAATCTGCAAACAGGTTATCCTGTTTCTTGTGGTCTAAACACTGAAACATTAATTTTTTCTTTCTAAGATTTTGACTGAGATTTCCTCAGGGCCTGAGAAGACCTTGCAGTCCAAACTTACACATATGCTGATAATTCCCAAATAAGAACAAAAGGACTTCCAATATCTGACTGCAGTAGGAACTATTTACATTAAGGTGTTTAAGTGAAAGCATTGTTTCAAGTGTCATTTTTTGAATAAAGATCACTCTATGCAACAATTTCTCAATTTCCAAGCTACAAATTAATCATCACATTGCTACATGTAAATAAATATGCACAGTATATAAGTGATATTCGTGATCAGGGCAAAGTTAACGATATCTCCAGCCTCCCAAATAACAATTCTCACTAATAACATACTGGATAATTGGTCTAATTTTCCTAAATATCATGCAGATATAGCAAATCTTCAATATATAAACAAGAGCTGTGTCTAAGCAGACCTTCCTACAAAACTGACATTTCAAAAAAAAGCCATTAACTAAAATAAACCACCCTTATTTAGAATGGATATATATGTCATTCAGGCATTTTCCACAATTTAATTCTTAATCAATAATCTAATTCTGCATTCTAGTTCACCATCTCAAGTAATGGAGACTGATTAAAACCTGTAAAGCTTAACTAAATAAAGTATTTGTCTTTAGTAGCTGTACTTACAGTAAAAATTATGTCTTGCTTGTGGGTTCCTCATTTGGTGATGTAATATTCAGAAGTCACCATGCTTTTGTTCTAAGATAAAGCATTTTCTTTATTGCTGTCTTTAAGAAGTCTTCTGAACAAGTCATCTCGTCATAACGTATTCTCCTCCGAAGCACACGGATGTTCTCTCTCTGTATTTCCTGTCCTAAATACTAAATGTACAAATAAAGGTAAACTGGTAAGTTACTAATTATGGCATGTGGTATTTATATAACGTTGTACATTTTCACAGTACTTTACAAAGGACAGCTGATAGAACAGGTTAGGAAGTGCTTACACACCTGAACCAAAATTACTTGAGTCTCTTAAGATTGAATAATTGTATCTGAAATATTCCAGAAAGCTTAAAAAACATACCTTCTTTAAATTAGTAAATGAAAACTAGTGTTCCCAATAACTCTTCCTTCCTTAAGCAGCATTCACAAGAACCATATGCAGCATGCAGTCTAATTGCTGCTGAAAGGCCCCCAGGATGTCAGGTGTGCCTCCAAGTAGAAAATTTGTTCCATTGTCTAAAGAAGGAAGATGTGCATTGCTACAATTCTTTTTCTTATTTACGAGTTTCCTAAGGAGCAGTCACAAAATAGGCTGCTAAGCATCTTTTCTCAACTGTATCAATAGTTATTGATCAGGACACTGATGAGGAGTTAGTGGTTTTAAGGAGGGAATAATATAATCTTTAGAATTTGGTTTTCTCTTTTTGTAAGTTTTATTGAAATTTTATTGTCTTCCCTATCCCTCCTTCTTCCTCATGTGCTGCAATATTATGAATATGCCAGATGCACAATTTGAAAAAACATCCTGATTCATTTAGGTTCTTACCTTCAGTTGTACACAGACTTGCTAAGTTCAGATGTCATTAATTTGAGGCATACTGCTTATATTTTCATCGAATTCCTTAAAAGAAAGTAATATGTTGCAATCATTCCATATTCTAGAAAATCATATCACAGAGCAATCTTACACAGAAAATCTGATCTGTTAGTCATAATATTTATGAAAACATAATTGCCCCTATAGTCATGTAACAAAGTAGACAAAGAACAGCATTTTAAATAATGTGGTAATATGGCAGTCATATAATCTTATTCTTAAATTTCTGACACACTATTTTAAATATTTGAAGACATCATGAGGGATTAAGAGAACGAATGTAATCATCTCTCTCGCTCTTCTAAATATTCTGTATAATCCATCTCCTAAATATTCTGTATAATCCATTTGTAAATAGATGTATCCACAAACAAAGGAATACCTTCATCAGCAAAATAAAGTCTAGCTTGACCTCTGAGATTTTAAACTGCAGCCAAACAATTATGAATGATTCGTTTTCAAGCCACTACTAAATATCCCAAGTGTTTTTCGGCCAAGAGATGAACTCCAAAACAATACAATCAGAAAACACCAGAAGGCTGTGTCCCAGAGTATTCCTATTTAATGAAAAATGAACTTTTCCTCATGAATTTCACAGGTTGCTAATCTGGACCCAGACTCCAAAAACAGAACCACAAGTGATAGAATTAAAACATAGTGCTCATATACAGTCACATGACGTCGTTTCTTAAGATATTCATAGAACTTCTTACTAGGGAGAAGTGCCATATGCAAGTTCCTGTGACAGATACTTCAATAATTTCACACACCTAAATTTCACAACTTTCCACCAGGAGATCTACTATTCAAAGCCCTGAAGTCAGGCAAACATTACTGACCACCAGGTTTGTTTTATCTTTGATTGTTAGTCTTTTTCCTGCAGTTAAAAGTTGGAAGTATGAGTTGTAGTTGACAAAGACCAAAAAAACAGGAATACAGTAGTATTTTTTATTGATTTTGAAACTATCCTTATCAAGAGCCAGATAGCTATGGTGGAGATGGACATACAAATTAAAGGAAAATCTGCCTTACAGCAAGACTTATCTGTGTGTTGCTACTATCACTAGTGTAAGTTCTTTAAATTAGAGAATGTTTTCTGGTTTTGCACATTTACGGTGCAGAGTCCCAGCTATTTTGTAAGTAACTTAACTCTTCTGATAGATATTGCTCCTCTGCTCCCCTGCTCCCATTTAATTTGAAGTGATACAGATCTTTTTGATCCATCCTTCTGTCTCTGTGAAAACAAACCTGTACATGCTACCACATAAGAACCAACCAAAATCAATACCACAGAAAATCAAGCCCCAGGAATTTTGGGCAGAAAACAAACATGAAGTTCTTAGAACTACAAGTATTACCAAAGGTGGTCAAAGCAAACCTGAAAGCATAAATGATCGTGAGAGATTTTCCACATAGCATGGGGTTCTGCTCCAATTCTGTTTTGATTGCTTGGCTTTTTTTCTAAAAGGAGATCATTTGTTTGGTATGCATGTTTATGAAAAAGCTCTCAGATGATCAATTCTCTTAACTGAGGCCATTTTTGATCATTTGGTCATTACAGAAGCACACAAATTGCCTGGTCTCATTTCTGTTAAATTGTGTAACTCATTTCGGTGAGCAACTGCCACAACGCCCTCTAAATCTTGTCTGCCTGCACTTGGGTCCTGACAATAATTAGGAAAGGATGAATTGAGTTCACTTCATATCAGACAGTTAATGAAAACCTTCATGTGTAAATCCAGAGTAGGAGAAGAGTTAGACTCTATGAATAAGAGACTAATTGACAAGTTTTCTTGGAATTTCAGAGATCTTGGGATCTCTGCTGGGTTTTTTGCTGAGAATTAGGGGAGTTCAAATTATCTTTTCTTTGATAAAATAATGTGAATCTCATTTGTAGTCTAAGATTATGCAGCCATAATGCTGATAACAAATATCTTCATGCTCTCCAATTTTAGCTGTTTGCATTTTCTAGAAATTGAAAAAAATATTACAGGTAGTAGATCTTATATTAATTTCAGTCTTGTCCTTACTGTCTATTTCCTTCCTTTCTTTCCCCTACTCTTTTCTCTCTAACTCCAACACCAAAAGCATTTTTTCAGACTCTCTTCAGTCTGTGCTGTAGATTACACTTAGATGGCCCACAAGATTTTCACATCAGATAGAGAAGTTTTAGGTTTAGAAAAAGTCCAATAATTAATTCCATAAGTTTATATGCTTCATGAAAGGGTCAGGATTTTTTTTTCTTTATTCTGTATTTCTGTCCATTTATCTGTATTTTTTCCTGTGCTGATTGCAATTTGGAGTTGTGAATATATACTCCCAAAAGTCCAAATCATGCATTTCCGTGAAGTTCAAGAATGTCCTTAATCCCTCAAAATTGCTTTACCTGTCTCTCTTTTTCCATCAAAAACTCCATGAATGAATTCCAAGTTTCTCCTGGCAGAATTTTAGCACATGAAAATACAGTCAGTTTTGACTGGTGATCACCAAACCCACATAATGCATATGCATGGCAATCCAGGCTTTGGAGCACAGCAGCAAAATACACCTAACCTTGGAATTGACCCCAGAATAATTTTCCCTAATGTAACAGAGAAATTTTTACTGTGCTATATCAGCTAATAGAAGACAGAAAGCATTCAAAGTTTCTGCCTTGTACCATAAGGTATAAACCTGTTGACTTACTGTATTGTAACAAATAAACCAATTACTCAAATTGCCCTTCTCTGAAGAAGGTAATAAAAGACTTTACTGCTGACAAGGTTCATCAAAGTTCAGATGCTTGCCTCACACCTAAGGCATGGAAAACTACCAAAAAAGACAAAGAGGAAACACTTGAATGTCCCACAAGAAAATTAACACCAGCCAGTTACTAAAAATATTAGGCTAAAGACATCCACTTCGTCATCTGGAGTAACTGGCCTCAATTCCCAGTATCTGAGAAAATGGGCCAATTCCAAACATAGCCCAGGTCCAAAGCCAGTGTACACAGACACCTGAACACACAGGAAAGTTGCTCTCTCACAGTTTCATCCCATGAGCACACTTAGTCCTTGTCAGGGGAATAAAAACCCAATAATCAGACTTCAACATCTTCCTAAACATCAACATCTTCCCCTCTCTCTTGTACCCAAAGTTCTGTCCTTTTCCTCTTGACCAAAACCAGCTGAGTTTCAGGAATTGCAGTTGTTGATTTTAACCAAACTGTGTGACTTTGAGCTGAAATACAGAGAACAGTGCTCACATGCTGCCTGACAGTGAACCAGCTCTTAGTGAGCTGTTGTTTGCTACCTCTTAGCTTCTAGCTATTACTTCTCACATCAGCCACAATGCCTGAAAATTGTCCTACTGGTAGGCTGTAAACCTGCTAACCCTTGAAATGGGCAAGTTTAGCATTTCAGCAAGCAAGCCCTACATGAGCGTGGGTAAATAAACCAGGAGTGCACTCTTTAACTGAATCTGTGACTGTCTTCTTTGAAACAACAAATGCTTTCCTTGTTTAAGTAAAGGCATCAACTATATTGCCCTGTGAAGATACAACTTTCCTATAAGTGTATTGCTTTATGTATTTGTACCAGATATGCCATTTATGGGGATAAACTGCATCACTGAAAGAGTGACATTATTGTGCCATGAATAAAATATTCAAAGCATATATTTTTCTTATCAAATCTTTTCAGATTAATATAATTCCATTAGAAATCAATGACAAAGAGCACCTTGAAAAATTCCCACATACAAGTCTTAAGAGTTAGAAATGTAAACCATTTTTCTAATAAAAACATGTCCCTTCTCAAAGACAAATATAACCAATCCACTATACACAGGTTGCACAATGCTTCTCTATTCAATCTCATATTATTCTACTGAGGCAATATTGACTGTATTTAATTGTAGAGATACAATTACTTGGGCAAAATAAGATAACTTAAACGAGCCAGAGCTGCAAGAATTAGGGGTAAAACTGTTCCTGCATAGTTCTTCAGTGCCTCAATTACACTGCAATTACAGAAAAGTAATGCAATGCCTGCAAAATTCTGACCTACTGATAGTGTTGGAAGGTAAATTTTGAACCTGTGCACCTTCAGTAGCACCACAGGTAAAACTGTAGAATCAGCATCATTGTTTCCAGGTATGATTAAAGTATTTGCTATGAGGATTTTGTTTTCATCTAAGAAACAGGAAACAGATCCAGAGGAACCAAATTGTGAATTTTAGATGCAAGATCATATTTTTAGTCATAGACATCTATGTGCACCTGTTGGCACAAAAAGTATTATTAAACAATAGGAACATTTTTTGTGTTTTCATATTATGTATTACACTGACACTAAACCACAGCTGCAGTGAAAGTAAAAGGCGATAAACCCAAAACTGAAGACAAAATTCTTTTCACTCAGTGTGACAAGAATTTAAAAGATCTGAATGACTACAAGTATTTATGTGACTATTTTTACATAGAAGAATATCCAGAATTATGTACTTGTCATGAAAGGTGCAGAAGAAATTAATATTTTGTCTCAAATCTTAATAAAATTTCTCTTTATTAATTTAAATATTTGCTGATAGTTAAGATTATAAATCATACAAAAAGTGTAAGAAAGCCACAGGACTAAGAATAGGTTTGGAAAAATAGCACAAGAATGAATATAAGGAAATAGCACTAGAAAAAAATAACAGAATCAGAAAGAATAAGAGGGAAAATGAGTTTTAAAAGCAATGACTGATAGAAAAAAGAAAAAGCAACCAAGGGTAGGTTCAATTAATACTTCAAAATTTAGTGAAAGAGGAAAGTACAGACTCATTCCTTCACAAGCGATAAAGGAAACAACAGATGACTCAGAAAGGTTGAAATCTAATGAAATAAGGAAGACTGCAATTAACACAGTCCTACTCACCTTGCTAAGCTGGAGTCCCCCCCAAGAATAAGACACCCCATGTCTCCGTGGAAAAATCTGTGTAACTGTGAGGTAAATTATTGGCAGTCACCAGCTCGGTGTTAAATTAATATTTATGCTGTGGCCATTAAGGTCTGAGAAGGAAAAATGAACTATTACAGCCATTTTACATGGAATGGTGTGGCATGAGAATGTATTTGGCTTTTAGGGGAAAGGATAGGAGTATGACAATTTGTGTTTCTAAGAAAAGAACTCTCATCTTGAATGATATTGCATCAGCCTTAGAAAAGGCCTCTTAGCCAACAGTTAGGGGAAGGAATGAGTGTTCATGAAAAGGCTGCCAACTTGAAGGAGAGAATGGAGTATGAAAAAGGAGAAATTTGGGTAACCAACAATCCAATTCTGTCCTGTTTTAATCTGGCACAGCTTTCATCTATTTACTGCATTCATTTTTTCTTGTAAGATCATCCTCCTCCAAAGAAGAGAGAAACAGCCTTTCCTTAAGCAGATGATCTCTTCATACATGCTCATGAACTGCCAATTTCAGCCCAGCCAAGGATGGATTTTGAAAGCTGGATTCTGTTCCTCCTGGATGAACAGAATCAGATGGATGCTGTCTGCAGCTAGATCTGCAGTAACTTGTTATGCCCAACAGGTCTGTGGAGCCAGGATTAATTTGAAGACTGTGAGACTGTATCACTACAAAGAGACAGCATAAATCCATATCCCTAGCATGAAAATGGAGTTATTTACTGTCACTTCTCAGAAAGTGACTAAAACTTTCTTTCAGTTATACAAGAATACATTTCAATTATAGAAAAGATGTGTGCTTTTGTAAATTTGAGGCAGATGGATGGCTGCTCTGTCTTAGAAAAACAGAGCTGCATGTTAGAAAAACAATACCCCGTAAGATAATATTTAAATATTTATACATAAAATAGGTGACACCAGACACTCAAATATTTTGCACATGTCGTTTGCATTCAATTAAGCTGTTTTGTTGGATGATGGCAATGTGACATTAGAAAATTGTAATGAGTCTTTCTGATGAGTCTGACTGCCATCCAAGTAGCATCTCTGGAGCAAGACTTGCTTCCTAAGTTGTTCACATCCCCACCACCCACTCAGAATTTCTGCTATAAGTCTCAAATATACATTGCTATAGTAGAGAGGTAAAAATTCCTACCCAAGAAACATCAACACATAAATGGTTTGAACCAAGAGCCTGCCTAATAGCCTCATTTCTCTTCCAGTGCTGCTGGGCAGTGTATTCCAGAGGGTGGGGGTGCTGTGAATATCTCCAGCTGCCTTCGTCTGAAGGAAGGCAAAAGCTCCATGGTCCTCTGAAAATGTCAGTATTAGTAACCCTCCCAGTAACAGCATTAAGGAAATCCAAGCCTGCAGGTTGCTTATTATTAAATATAATAATTATATTAATGGACATCCATTACAGATGTACCTCATCCTTTCTAATGATTTCATAACCATGAGGAACAAAATGATTTCTATTTCCCATGGAGTACATATGTCAGATTTAATGGTCTGAAAGATTAATAAGAATAAGAACTGAATAAGAACTGAGCTGCTAAATCCAAACTAGTATCCATGAAAATCAAAATATTCTCCATTTCACTCAAACAGAAGGCATTAGATATTTTCAAATCATGATGTAAAACATAATATAATCTTTTGCTCAAAAGGCAAAAGGAGTAAACAGAAATATTTCCACACATTTCTATACAAAGTATAGAGAATCACTTCTAAAAAGTGAATCTGTTTAAATCTATACCCAAGCTATTCCAAAGGACAAGAGACTTCAAAGTTGCTGTGAAGAGTATTGTTCTTCCATTGACTTATGGATATTTGGGTTCTATATATAAATAGTTGAAAGCATGCATTTCCTCCTACAGTAATACAGGGAGATGCTTCTAGCTGGGAGGTGTGCTCTTGAGGAGGGGAATTTACTCTTCACCAATTAACCAGGTGAGGGAAGAGTCATACCAAGAATGGATCCTGTTCCTACTTCCTCCTGTGGCATTAGATCCACAGTCAAGAAAAAGCCTTATGTGGATATAGAGGTTTTCTCCTCATCTGTGACAAATAAATTTGCATTTCAAGGCCAGAAACAATCAGACTAGATGGGGAAAATAATATAGGCAAGGATGAATACAGGAGAGGACTCCATCTCTACTACATGGAGTGCAGCAATTTGGAAAAGCAATCTGAAGACAGGGACAGGAAAACTGCAGAAGCTTTCACACCTTTTGTCTATCCCAAATCCTTTATAACCTAAGGTGGTTTCAACTGTCCCAGGGAAAGCTGAGGAATAAGTTGACAGGGCAACGTAAGTAACCAAATTCAATTTTCTTACCACCACTTATGATCATCACAGGAGCAGTTAACCCAATTCCAGCCTTACCCTCAACCATTAACTTTTGCAACAGAAATAAATGCTCCTTCCCACATTGCTGGAAATCTTGGCAGCAGCTCTGTCACAACACAAGTAGCAAGAGAAAAACTGTTTGACAACCTTGTTTAGCCTATATCTTCCCTGTGATGTGGAAATTATATCTCTCTGACCTTTCTTCTCACCAACCTGTCATTTTACATGTTGTTTCTGCATTTCATCCAAATCTTGCCAGTTACCAGAAGAAAAAAACAAATCATCACACATATCCCTAGATCCAGCTGAAGGCACTAAATGTAACTGTGTGATAAAATGATACCAATTACATTACATTAAAAATCCAAGCACCTAAAAGCATGAAAATGAATAATTAAGAATATCAATCTACTACAAATGATATCACCACTTTATGTGTATTTCACCATAACACCATTAACTGTCACACCTTGATTGTTTTAAAAATGTATAATTTTGTTTTCTTGATCTCAGTAGATAAATGTGTTCACTGAAAAGAGCAGGTTTTGGGTGGAAGGTACATAGAAATAGGAAAAAATAAAGAAGGAAACATTACTTAGCTGTTAGAAATAAGTTGTATTGAGTACTGCACCTTGGCTTCTACTGTCTAATGGGGAATGAAAGACATGAGGTACATTAACTGGAACACATAATGCAGTGGAGGTCTAGCAGAACCAGAAAAAGAAAGCCCAAAACACAAAGACAAGAGGCAGGATGGTCATTTAGTCCAGGGATAGGACTGCTGCAGAACAGTTTCTTCAGCAAAAACATTGTAAACCTGGAAATTACCATCCCCACCCCTAAATCTCAGCATTTTCCACCAAGTTTATATTGCATCTAAACAGTCAGTCCACACTTTTGGAAGGGGGAATGAATCATTTATTATTTTGCACCAGGACATTCAAAATAGCAAACTTAATCTGACCTCTTTCATGTAAGAATGCTGTATTTCGATAATGCCAACCTGAACTTTCCTACATAAAACTGATACAAAAGAGTTTGAATAAGCATTCATACAAATATTTACAATTCAACAATTGCAGTCATCTTTGTATTTTCTTCCTTTAAACCAACAAGAGATATATCATAGACCTGAACATGGAAAATACATTTTAAAACTGCATTCACAACTCTAAATTTCACATTTTCACATGAAGGAACTAGAACCTTATCTAAAACCAGTCTCTCTAACAAGTCCATGAGAACTGTGCCACTTCAACCCTACTAGAATATCACCTATGTACCCATTTAACTCAGGGACTAAAACATCAGGGCTCAATTTTGCAGGTTTGCTGTTGCACAACATTTTTTATTTGTTGCTGTTTAAGCAGAACTCCTTGCAGTACTTGAGAGACTGCTCATATTATTTGGACCATTATCCTAAAGGGAGACAAGAACAGCTTTGAAAGGATTCAGGTACTATCTGGAAAAATACATGAGAGAGATGAAACCCGAAGATGGATTTCACAAGCTGAAAGAGAATAGATCATACTGAATTATTCATCCAGCTCCAAACATTGATTAAATCCATAGCTGGTGGCTGAGGGCTCAAGCCAACACAGATTTACAACTGAACAAAATTTAGTACCAGAAATAGTTCCATCAGTAGTGTTGCAGAGCAAGCTGCAGATTCTCCTTCTCTCATTTTTGAGATACACTCTGTTAAGATCTTATTATCATGCTTATATAAGAGAGGGGGAGAAGAGGGCTTACATTTTTTCTAACTTGCACTACAAAGACAATAGATGCCTCTTTGCTTTACAAAAAGAGGCTCTTCTATAACATTATTTTGTTGTAATAACAGAAGTATGTAAGTCCAGGCATTATTTGGAGCAGCTTTAATACAACGTTAATTATTTATTAAGGAATATAGATTGTTTAAATTCTTGAAGCTGCGACAGGAGCAGACAGAAGTTACTTTCTGTCTTTAAGCTGACATCTGAGTAGTTGCTATTTGTGAGTGTGAAGGTCAGGGCCATTGTAGGAAGCAGGATATCTGACCTGAGCAGTCAATGCTCTAAAATAATTCAGAAAGTCATGTCCCCCTATGTCCTCTAAATTCATAGAAAGATGAGTGTTGCACAAGTAGGCTTGATAAAATCAGACTACTCTCATGGTCTCTTCCTTGGTACACTCTGCTGGTGTACCAAGCAGAAGTTCAGCCATGTCAGAAGGCTCTCAGGAGGTACAACTTGTTTGTGTTCTGCCTATGGAGAGTTTTGTTAAGGGAAGCCAAGTACTGATGAAATGCCATGGCTTTGCAGGCTCCCTTTCTCCTGATCACTATTTATTCTGAAGCTTAATCTGTCAAACTGGAGGAGTAAGAGGCAGCAGAATGCCCCACAAAGTGCCATGATTTCTGTACCAGTAGAGTGCATGCCTATATATAATTCATACTGAAATGACATTTGGCATCCACACACTTTCCTGCGTTGTTTAGGGCACAAAAGTAAACAAAGAGGAGTCATTTTTGTTTTGGTTTTTTCAAGAGAGAAATTAGAAAATGTCAGACTTGACTTGTGCATAACCCTTTCAAAGAATTCTCTAAGTCAGTTCTCCTATTTCATTTGGTTTTCTATTGTCAGAATTACATTTGCTTGAATGGCACTGCTCTTGATCTACTCAAGTGTGAGGAAAAAAAAATCTAATTCCTTTGTCTTTTCCAAAGCAGGATTGTTGTGATACTCCCAGTTCTTTCAACACTTCTATGATTTTCAAAAAATATCACGGTACAAAAACTAGTCTTCTTTATTCTGTTCTATCTTGGTCAAATTCCAAGCTTCATGTCATTTTTGTTGCTAATATTACCTCATTTCAAAATAAGGCTTTGTACATTTTTTCAGCTCATAACTTTCCTTAATATAATTGCTATAATTGTACTTTAACAAGAGCACTTGAATGGTTGGGAAAAAATATCTTATTAAATCTATGATAAAGTAGGGACTGAGCAATTATATGCTGGAAGGGGAAATAATACACCAGCAACTGCATATGACAAAGGTTGCAAAGTGCCTTGATGATCTGACTGTGGCTCTCTGATTGATGAACAGCAGTAGATACACATAAAAGAGTGTGGGTGCCTCAAGCATGTCTCTGCCTTCAGAGAAGCCAGAGAAAAGGAAAAACAAAGTGCTTTGCAGAAACCCACTCTCTTGCCTGGACTGATATGCATACAAAATAAAGAATATGCATTAAACATGAGTGAGTGGAATGCAGAAAGTATATGTCCTCATATATACTCTGTTTCAGCATATTCATCCAAATTAATCTCCTGTGCTATTTCTGTGTAGCCATTTAACACAGGACAAATGTGGCTCACTCTTGACTTGTGTTCCAACATGAACCAAACCAATGATAGAAACTGTGAAAAACTAGGAGTGAGATCCAGTCCCTTAATCACTTGGAGAGAAGTGGCGGTGTCAGGTGAAAGGGTATCCAATACTCTGCCAGAGCTGAGCAGGGAGTTCCCGACAAAGAGCAGAAAATATGCAGTGCCAATGGCAGAAGACACCAGTAATGACCTTTCTGCAACTCTGCAGACTTGCTGAGGCAAGTATTCCACCTTTTCCTAGACTCTGTGACAAACAGATATCAGTCCCCCAGATATCAGCTTCAGCTGCCACAAATGTGGAAAAAATTTAACCACAAGAATTCAGCAGGAAAGGAGAGCTTTGAGATTCTGTCAAACACAAGAACCACAGTAAAACACTTCTCTCTCTGTAATATCTGTATACATCAGTGTCTACACCGGAAAACACTCCCAAATGTTATTCCCTAGGAATAACATTATTATCTGGACTTTCTAGGAGAGTAGCCCAGTCTTTGCAGCTGGTGGGTTTTTTAAGGGCTGCATGGCAAATATGAATACAAATTTTGGCCAGTATAAGAAGGAGATGTGAAAAACAACAGCACAAAAATTTTTAAGGTTCTGGGAAATAAAATATTACAGAATTATGGAGGGGGGCAGGGTTTTGTTTGTTTATTTGTTAGTCTTGGTAACTAGTAAAATCAGATGATGGAGAATTTACATTTGAACTCTTTTGTGCTAAACTTTTAAAGAAAGTACTCACTGATTCTTTTTCCCTACATTCTGCTCTTTCATAGAAATCCCTTCACAATGGAATTCTTCTGTAGAGGGTTACATTTTACCCACTGTTACAGTGATAATTCTCCCAGTTTTCTCTCCTCCAAAAAATTCCTAGAAAGAATCATAATTTTCAGCAACACATGGTTGTTTTCCATAGTTACAGATATAGGTCATACTAATTACATGCTGCATCAATGACAAAAGTCCAGTGATTGGAAAACAAGGTACTGAATTCACTAGACAAAAAATCCACATTTGTGTTGGTAAAGAAATAATTGCATCCAGTGTCTTTAGCTAAACCAATACTATTCCTTGCTACTGTATTACACAGAAAAGTCTACAGATAATTCCTATGTCTTAAAATGTAAACTTTATGATGACCCAAGCAAATGGAGAATAAGTTTACACAACTATTATATGTCAGCAATGCAAGACCTATTCTTGCTAATTTTTTGATCAATATCTTCCCACTATTGTGTCCTTCTGAAATTCTAGATAAATCCCTGTGAAAAAAACCACATGGAATAGTTGTTTTTTAGGATTTTCCCATTTGCAAAGCTGTATAGATTCCTTTCCTTTTTAGCCCAGGCTGTTTCAGTGTTTTATTTTTATCTGACCCAAATATCCCAAAACCTAAAAGTAGCTGTTTTTATCAATGCACATTCATTAAGAAGCATCACACCAAAATAAACAGCACACTTTCTGTTGCATCCTACCTTAAAACTCAAGAGCCAAAGCAATTTTTAGACCATCACAATTTAGTGGACTACTCTTGTTCTCTTGCACTCTGTACTCCTCAGTTCTTTCAGTATGACCCAAAAGATGTTCCCACAGGAAGTTATCCTAGAGCAAGTCAGTTGTCATCTAAGGACTTACATCTGGAACGTGGCCCTTTTGTGCATGGACACAGCTCAAGGAGGAGATCAGCACACTGCAGTGCAGTCCTGTCATTCAAGAAGCTCTTCTGTCTGCAATGAAATCAAAGGTATCTTGACTTGGGCATTTAGAAATCTAGAGACTGATTAAAATTCTGGAATATTCTGACAACAGCTGCTTTAAGCAGAAGTTACCAGATGGTAATATTTGTGTGGGTACCACGTCATCTGGCAAGGAACAAGCTAATGATGCACAAAATGCTTTGATGCACAGCCTTCAAGCAGTAAACTTAAAGAGATATGAGGCCATACAAGGACTCCTCTACACTGCTCTGCAGTTCTGAGTGATACAAATAATTTCTACCAATACAAGGGCATGGGTAAGGAGACACAAAGTTATTTGGCACATAATAGTTGTTGGTATTAAAACGAGTGTCATTCCTCAAAATGACTAATATTTGTGAACTTCTATGTAAATTTGCAGGAAGCTATAGATCATATTTTAGATATATTGCAGCTGGTATGGTGGGTGTTTGGAACATAAAAATCCAGCAGTCACATGGAGATTAAAGCACAGGCCTCTTTCAGTCATATTTTGGAAATGGAACACAATGACAGCCTAAAACTCCAAAACCAACCAAGCCTGTTTGTCAAGTTTAAGGAAAACCACTGGAAAACTCAGGAAATACTATTTATATGGGAATATCTTCAATACAGTAAAGACTAGAGCTGTTCCCTGCAAAGAACAACTTTGTATTTCAAGGCAGCTGATTTCAGAGCTGTCTGCTCTATGTATATGTATAAGAGGCTCTGATTCAACTCCTTTGATATGAATTACATGATTGATAACAGAAAAATGACAGAAAGAGTAAGTGGATTTCTTGCACTGGTCTTGCAAGGATGTGTGAAGACTCTGAAGGCTCAAAGCATCAATTTCCTGGGGTTTTTTATTTACTGAAGAAATCCACAGAGAATTGTTCATGCAGAAATAAAAGTATCAGTATCTATTTAACCATGTGCTATTTCAAGAAATACACGGTTGTGGTCTGCATTTCAATTCTTACTCCAGAGTTCACACATCCTATTTGTAACCAGCCTGGATATGGAAAATGCAGAACTAAAAATAGGCCTTCACATGCACCTTGATTTCACTCTTTCATTCGATCCCTGAGCACTTGCACTACAAAAATAAAGACTTTTTAAAGTATATACTTTTACAGATCAGGGCTCAGTTGGAATCTCTCTGAAAATCATGTTGAACAGATAACCTGCTGCTTTAAATTGCAGTGTTGAAGTCTTTATAAGAGAACACAAAATAACAGCGAGTGATTAGTTCAACATTCTTGTGTGCTTGAAAGATCTGAATTTGAGAATTTTGTTTTTTCTACTGAAAAATGTAGCTGGCTTGCTTTGAAATAAATAAATTATTTCTCAGAAAATACATTTTTCATAAAAGGTAAGAAGTCTTCTGTCAGATAAGCAAAGCTTGTCCAGGGTCAGATAAATTATGTTCATGAATATATACCTTTATAAAGCACAAATAGGTTACTCATTACTATTTTTACTTCTCTTAGGAAAGAGTCCCTTAGCTATGCATACACTGCACAATCAATTGTTTGAATTAAACCAGAGCGAAATTCACTATAGATTTTCTAAGTCTGTTACTGGTCTCTGACTCTGGTGGTTATCCTTTGTTCCTCTATCTTGCTATTTAGGACTTCTGAGAAAGAAATTAGAGTGATAATTATTGTCCTTAGAAATTTAAGACAGAATAATCACATCAAATCATATAAAATTATTTGTGTATTTTTTTATTTGTTCTGTTGGACGATTTCTCCAGGACAACTATTATATTCAATATCCTCTGTATATTAACATCCTGCAGTAATGTATTTAGGTTGGGCATGTTCATTATATTTATTAACCAAAAGACAAAAATAACAGAATGAGATGAAATAGAGCACATACATCTTCTGTGCAGTTAGCAAGCAATGCATTTAGTTGTTTCTCATTCATATTTGTTGATTTAACTGGAAGTCAACAACAGATTCTAAATTCAATACAATTTACTAAGTACAGAACAAATTCCAGAGGTCTGAACAACCCTGAACTATAAGTTTTACTGTAGCCCTACAAGTTTCTGCAGCAACAGCGAGGAACTCCCACTAAAATGTGTCTGGATGTCTGCTTTGGGAAGAGATATATGCTGCCCAGCCCTGTGTCCATCAGCAGGGGCATGGTCACATAATGTCCTACCTACCTGTTGTGTGGGGCTCTGACACATGGACAAACCTGGACCATGTTCTCCCTTCATTCTCCCAACACCTGAGGGGTGAGACAAGCTCTTGTGCAAGAGTGTAAAACCAGAATCTGACTGTTTGGAATGAGCTGGGGAACAGACAAGAGTGAGCAAGAGCTACAAATGACCCAAAATGCCAGTGGCACAAGGCCAGGGACTCAGTACATGAGGTCACCACTGCTGTCCTCCACTCCTCAAGCAAAGCTATCAGGTCAAGGATGTGGAAGAGTGCCACACAGCACTGCCTGTCCCCATATGCAGAGGGGAACTTATGCAACTTCCAAAAACTTCCATATCCACCCAGACTAATGAGACAGTCAGCTCAACACCTGAGCCACCTGTCTTTGAGAACTGACACAAGTAGGCACACAGAACAGAGTACAAGAACAGCATAAACAAAAATCATCTCTCTTAGCAGACCCTCACAGATTTATCACACCATTTATCTCACAGGATTATCTGTCATCATTTTACCATGACTTACTTCATCAACACTTCTACTTTCCCCAGAGCTGGGTCTTAACCACAAATTTCACATGCAGCTCTAAATTCCTCTGAATTTTCAGGTTAAGAGATATGCCAGAAATTTTAAGTTTATTTTCCCATAGCTGGGAAATTATTCTTTGAAAACAATAGTTCTCTCCAGTCCAAATACAGTAAGTGGGCACACGCTTGATTCTTCTGCCTGCAATTGTACAATTATGCTTTTCTTATGCTGTTTATTTGTCATGATTTCACTTTGATCATATCTATATACTGGAGTATTCAGCTGATGGAACCACTGGCTTTCTTTTTGAATAGTGGATAACGAGCAACGAAAGTAGAGAAAATGTGCATCTGACATAATGCTGGAATTCGGATACATGATAAAATATCTAAAATGCTAAAGGATCTTATGGCTTAAGTAGCTGTTTTGTCTCCTGAATCATCACAGGACTAAAAGTGCTACATGTAGCTGGAGTTGGAGACAACACAAAGAGTCATTCAGAACAGGCGTTGCAGTCTTCAAATAAAATGTGGATGAAAATTGTAGAAACTCTGGAGGTCATCCTACTGTCATTAAAACAAATTGCAAAATTGTTGCAAGAGAGAGGGAGCAGGAGCCAGCTATCTGATAGGTTATTAAATACTGAGCCCTATTTAAAAGTATGTAATTTCTTCAATACTCAATCTTCAAAGCAATTTGTCATACATGATCTGGTTAACCTTCATAATATAAGAATTGTTTCTACATTTTGAAAATACAGTAACTACAGGGGAATTAGAGATCTTCTAGCAAAAGTGGGGTAACTGTGCCTCAGGAGCTGCCTCATTCTTTCTGGCCCTGAGTAAATGTCAGTATCAAGATTTAAAAACAGAATTTCTTGGCTTTTCTTCTCAGGACAATATCCAAAACACTGTGTCACTTTCTATGCTGCATGAAAACAGACTTAAAATAACACCAGCATCTTCCACCTTGTACTATGTATATCCCTTAATTTTAAAAATATTTCATGTAACTCTATCCAAGCTCAACCCATGATCTGAATCCAAAAGTACCAAGTATAGAACTCCCCAAGGACATAACCTCACTAACTTTTTACACCTGCACTACACTGCCTGCAAAAATAGTTACCCTATAGGCTAACTTCTGGAGAAATTCCTGCTTTTGCAGATCTATTGTTGTTAGGATACAACAATATCAAAGTCATATAAGCCTTGCCAACTGTTTGATCATCGCTTAACACCCTGTGGGCAGAAAACAAGTACAATTAATGCAGCTCAATCCCTTAAGTCAAAACTGCAGAGATCCAAGAATTTTGTATTTTTCTAAGAGCGAACCCGTCTTAAACCCACAGCATTGCAGCATGAATTGAATATAGAGTAGACATAATGCCCTAGTAAATACTCTAGATTAACATTTCAATTACTTTTACTAGCTTAGTAACAAAGAAAAAATTAATAAAATAACTGCAGGATTAAGTAGTTACTGTCTAATATTTCCAGTCTTATTATGATTTGTTCAAACCCATTAGAGGTACTTACATATGCCAGTTCTCAGAGAAGGCAAATGAAACCTATCTTTGCTCAAAAGTAACATATTATAACAGGAAGCACTCCTAGTGATGCACAGGTCCTAACAAAAGAAGTAGCTGGATAGAATAGAAGAAGTTTGGTTCTAAAAGACATTTAACAAATGGGATTTTTATGTCAATCTAGGCCTGCCATTTTAAAAGGGCACCTCCTAACCCTCTGCAAGAATGGGAAAATGGCGTTGGATGCTTCCTAGATTTTTTTGACATGTGTGTCTTCAGGAGAACGCAACCATGTTAATTATATTTCTTCCAGCATACTAAAATGAAATCATGCTCCTAATTGAGTCTATAAAGATGCTCATAGGGGCTTTTTTATTTTACTTATCTCTTTTATCAAGTACAAACTCAACTTCGGCATGAAGTTGTTATGACCAATTTAGACAATGATAAGTCTCCTTTAAATTACTTGTTTTATGCTCTCTTTACACCAGTAAGACAGGTCTTTCAAATTGGTGTATTACATATATTGTTTAAGGCCTCTGATTTTAATAATTTTATCCACTTCAAGATCCTTTTATAGCTTCCTGTGTAGGTAAGCAGGATTTAACACAAAGGAGAGTCCAACTCTAAATATAGATGGTTGCGTTTAGCAACAAACAGAATGTTTGTTACCACATTGATTTCCTGCATTCCTGTTCCAACATGAATATAATTTCCCAGTGCAGAGAAACCTCAGCTGTAGACAGCTTACAGAGATCAGCCTCAGGCCATGAGTACTCTGGAAGAGAAATGTTCTTCTTTCCTTGGAGACTCGTGCAATTTCTGGAATGAAGGCTGATTTGTCAGCATGCGAACGAGGATGTTAAGTATATTTCTTGGAGCAGGCATACCTGAAATTTTCTCAGGGATAGCAAAGATTATACTTTCCCTGGTACCAGTGCTGGAATTCTATATCTTCAGAAGCAAGGGAATAAGGAGAGATCACACTTTGAGGAATGATGAATTCTTCTCCTTCCTACTATCACAAAACATTTCCAGACCCCTTCCCTTGCTCTGGTCAGGCTGGTAACTCTCTTTGTCCACCTAATTATACTTGTGAGTGAGGAAAGAATGTGTTATCACTGTCATGAAGGAATGGTTGCACAGGGAGTAGGGAAGGGAACACAAATGAAGGAAAGAAGGTATATAGGTGGATTTGGGTTTGGTTTCCCATCTACACAATAGTCCGTAAAGATTAATGACACTGCAGCATTTCATAGCACATATCGCCTTGTGTACAGTTCAATCATTTTTTTAATTTGGAAACTTAACATTCAGCAAGAATGCTGGCTGGCAATACACAGCAGCTCCTTCATCCAAGGAAGAAATTCACATCTCCAAGAAGGACATATTCCTTCTGCTGTCAGTGAGCCATTTTCTACTTTGTGCCAAAGTGTCTGCAGAAGTCTGTCAGTCAAGACAAAACACATAGACTCAAAAACTTGGCCATACCATTCCTCACAGTCTGCTACAGACCTAAGAGCAAGCCAGACAGCATCTGTGGAGGATACAGGAGGAAAGGTGACCTCCAGTTCACCAGCGGGTGTGAACAGATAGGAGAGATGTATTGATTCTGCTATTCTGGATCTGCCTCACCCCCACACCCACGTTCACACACATCCATATGAAACACTGCTGAAACCCCCAACACAACGTGGTGCTTTGCATCCTTTGCACATTCATTCAGGACACTCCAAGGATGATGCCTACCCATCCTGCTAGTACAGCATCCTATGTGGGACCATCCTTCTTTCACACTGCCATTGCTACAGTTCCAGCCTGTCCTCAGCCCTCCTGCTTTTCTCAGCCCCTGTGCAGATATCACTGTATCATTGCAATTACCCCAAGGCAGCCGTTCTTACCTTCACATCTTGCACCAGGGTCCTCACCAGCAGCAGCTGACATAGATCCTGTGACTCATGGTCACAAGCCTATGTGTATCCTATGTAGTGCTGGTTTGGTTGGGAAGAAGCTTTGGTTGGAAACAGAAGAGCGAAGAGACAAAGATGGATGTACCATTCATCTCTCAGATATGACTGGAGGTACATGTTGCTGCAACAGATTTACAAGTAGATCAACACTTTTTTTTTCAATTTGTTTTCAGTGCTCAGAGTTATTTTTGGCCAAGAATGCTATTCTTTGAGTGTCTGAGCTCCTCTGGAGGCTTCTTCTTCCTGTGAACTGTGGACTGGTTCACTGAGCAGCCTCCAAGTCCTGTGTGGTAAGCTATCAGTTCCAAGAAGAATGAGTCAAGTGTTTGCCCACATGAAATTCATTCCCTGTTATTTTAGGAAGAAGCAGAGAGGCTCATAACTCATTCTCATCATTGCTGGGAAGCAGTCACCAGGTCTCTTGCACAATGCATTGAACTGTGCTTTCATAGTGTTTTAGGCAATATAATGTTACAGCCAAGGTAACACATGACATGGCAATGCCATGGAATGTGCCCTTGCAACAAAAATTAAATATTTCAGCAGACATCTCTGCACTTCAACAACGATCATCCATCTACATCCAGATTGAGATCTGTTGAAAATATTATAAAACAGATTCATCCAATTATTTTTAAACTTGCTAATGAAATAATTGCACTACTAACAATGACAGTAATAATTTGAATTCTTATTAATACCATGAATTAAATCTCATACATGTCCATCAGGATTTATAATGCTTGTTTTTTCCTTTGAATGTGAAGGGCTTGGAATCACTGGATCACGAGTTTTATTTTGGAAAAATGAAGCTCAGTCTGCAAACCTATATTTGATCTAATTTTTTTCTAAAATAGACTGAATCTGTGTTCATCCTTCATTTCGCTGTGCAGATGCATCTTCTGCAGTGAACACAGAAAAGCAATACTCAGCAGAGTCTCAGGTGAAGATGTTAAATCCTCTACTCCAAGCCTAACTTGACACATGGCCTAAAGATACTCTCCTTTATCACACTGAACATTTCTATCTGGAGTCTCACTCCAGACACAAAATGCCTGCAGAGCTCCATATGGCTGGTGGATGGGTTCCTCCAGGCTGAGCTACTTCATCACTGCAATGCCTAATTAGCTCCGTGACTTCAGGACCTGTGGAATCTACCAGCCATGCCTACAAAATCCGTATCACGAGGTGAAGGTATGATTGTGTACCCTCAAACAGGTTTAGAGAAGAGACTTGTTGTACCAGCTCCCAAATCCTGCCTTTTCTTATGGCCTTGCATTCAGCTGTGTAGTTTCCTATGAAGGCTCAAGGCACAGTGGCTGCTCTGCAGATGTGTGATGAACCAGTAAAAAGCACAGAATAAAATGCCATGCAAAACCAGAGTGACAAGTGGTCACTGTAGCTGAGATTGAGGTTAAATTTGTTTCTAAATCTTCTCTGTCAACAAGCTATTTAAGGCTTGCCTCTATATTTTTATCCTTCCTGCTGGTTTGCGTTTCTGGATCATTACTGCAGATTAATGATAAATATATTAGTAAGATAGACTTCCTCCCAGTGGTTGGAAACATGTATTTTAGAAACTTGTTCCTCTACCAGCTTATTGCAGCGAGAATTAAGGTTTCCAAGAAACAAATCAGGCTATTTATATATTAGATGAGAAACAGTAAGGACAGATTTTACTTTTTAAATTTCAGCAAAAACAAGAGTAACTTATAACTGTGCCATTAAGATGTAGTCTGGAGAAAAATGAGCAGATGTAAGTACATTTCAAAGTACCCATCAGTTTAGCTTGGTGATGAGTGAGAATGCAGATTTTTACATTCCATATGAAAAAAGAAGATGCTGGAATAATCTCAGCAGCATCTTAATTCTGCAGTCTTTATGGTGTGCTTGGAGTTGCAATATGTGCAATCTCCACTGATGTTCACAGGGTAGGGTAAGCATTCAGAGTTGGTAATTTCTCTAAAGAAGTAAAACCTGTGCTTTAGGGACCTCCTTAAGAGAATGGTCTCCTCCTTGAGTGATAATTGTGTATGGCAACCAGAATCAGTAAATACTTTTCAATTCTAATAATTTGAATCTCACATTGACTCAAACATAACCCTTTGCTAAAGTGACCGCTTCGCAATGTGAGAGGTATGTTGGTTAAACTCATGTGACTGCAGCTTCATGGAAAGAAAATTTACAATAATAAAGCCACAGACAGCTGCAGAGAAAACTCCAAACACACCACGGTACACCCAGCTTCTAAGAGTATCCACTGAAAGAAACACAGAGAGAAGGAAAGCAGAGAACCAAAGGATAATATTAATTCATATGAAAATCCCACGCATGGATTAAGATAGCTGAAAGTTGGGACTACACAGTTACGAGTGATAGTTATGGTTTTGAAAATCAGGTTCTAAAGCCTCTAAGGAGTTTTTGCAGCACCACTACATGTGAAGTCTTAGACTTGATGGCTTTTCTTACTCCAGGATTATTCTCCATATTTGGATTAGCCCTATACGCCAGGATGATAACTAACAAATGTAGTAAGACAGATAGAAAAGCTCTTTAGACCACTTCTGGGGATTCAGCAAGAGGGAGACTCTCACAGGGACTCTCACAGATTGGTTTAAAATTTGAAATGGAATGACATCACGCTTTTGCCTTCCTTATCCATTCTTTTGGATATACCATGTGCAAACAGGGAAAAAATCTGTGGTGTTGATCTGCTTGTGCTTTTAAGACAGAGGATGGGGGGACAGGAAAGCAGATAGGAGGGAAGGAGGGAGGGAAAGAGGGAGGGAGAAAGGGCAAGCTGGTTAATGTTTTTCTTTCAGCTTGTTTTTTATGAGTCACACCACTAAGTATTTGCATTAGCAGGTCTCCTGCTGCTGCTAGATCATTCAGCTGTTTGTTTAGTTGCTGTGCCTCTTGAAAAGTCCAGCAACACTGAATTTTTATACATCTTCCTTGTACTTTAGTAATGAATTAAATCTTTAAGAAACAAAATGTTCCCATCACTGTTCTACCTGTAGGAGTAGCAGTCCCTCCAGTCAGTGCTACTACTCACTCAAATAAAAGGTTACAGAACCAGACCAATATTTATTATTACTTCTTTTTATGTTGTCTCCTGACCAAATTGTATCAGGAAAAGTGAAAATAATAACATAACTGGAATGTCACAATAATCAAGTTTAGAGTTCAAGGCTTTTTATTCCCACTTGTGAATTGAAATAAAAAAGTTGCTTAATCTTGAACGTTTGCAAACCCAAACACTGAGTATAACTTCAACCAAATCACTTTGAAATAGCTGTGTTTCTTTCTTTAGGTATGAGATAAACATTGTCCAGAAACATATCAAATCAGAAGTTATATACAGTAAAATTGAGGCTGCCTTATTCTTGCAAAATTGGGTCTTCAAAAAAATTTTGTTACTCACTTTAACAAAAGTAAGGCTGTAAGCAAAACTCTGTCATGGTCACTATGAAGAGAAGCTGCTAAGTCTAATTAAAGAAAACAAAGAAAGGACAGTAGACTGCTTATTTTGTCTTTATGAGGATAAGCAACAATTTGCCGTTTGATGATCTTTCTCTCTTGCTTACTCCTCAGCATTCTGAATTTCTTTAATAGTTTGCTTTCAACAAATGTTTTTTTTTCATTTTCAAGAGTGCTAGCATAAGACATGCTAATTAAATGCAAGCCACAAACCTGCCCTAGATGAAAAGGCAATAAAAGCATACAAACTTACCTGTTCAAGAAGGATAGTTCAGACTACAGATCCACTTCAGGAGAGAGACAGGGTCCCAGGAGAAGTGTTTGTAAAGGAAACTCTTCAAAATAGCCCTATATCTTCTACATAAGATGTTTCTTTTGGTTTTCCTCCTCTTTAATCAAAACAATGACTGATAGGAGAAAAGTAGATGTTTAAAGGATGCAAAAGCCTTGTCTTGGTTGTAAAAGGAACAGCACATTAAGAGAAACTTTTCTTGATTGCAGGCGTGTGATCTACGCAACTTTCTCTTGGTTCAACCCCAAACAGTGACTGTGGATAAATGGTATCTCCTTACTTATGACATCTGTTCCCTGTGTGAATTCGGACATGCGTGTCCTGACTTCAATAACAAAAATGCTTTTTTTTTAGCTACTTGTTATTCTTGCTACACCAACATATCTGAGAGAGTATGAGCTATAGCTCTTGTCTGTCTTCAACAGAACTATGGAATAATTAAAGGACTACTCAGTTATTTCTATGCAAATTAACTGCCTAGGTGAAATTTAAAACATAGCTTGCTCTTCAGAACATTTGTCGCTTGTAGTGCTCTGCTAGAAGACAAGAAGTCAGAAGACAAAAATGTTTAGTTGCCTGATTTAATTAATCTGGATACTAATTAGAGAGTCTGTCTTCCACTTGCCACAAGGGCATATTTTTTGAAGTGACTGAAAACACTGAACAATTCTCTGAAGCTGAAAGTTTAACCTCCCTCCTGTACAATTACTGCATCATTCTAGATCCATTCTTGACCTATATGCCACTTGGGCTGAATATGGCCTTCAGAGAGGGGACTTCTAGGATGACTCTGGAACAGCAGGTCACTCTCTACATAAAAAATGGCAAGGCACTGCAACAACTTGTGTACTACAACTTATAGTCTTTTCTGGAGCATTGATGTTTAAACCTCTTCAAGGAGTACCAGTGATCAGTGTGTTCTATCTACTCAGAGTGCCCTTCCTTGCCTCTTACTCTATAGTGGGTGAAACCCACTGGCTAAAATAAAGCTGTTCCTCTGAGGTGGCTCAAGCACAATAGGAGTGTACTATAACTGCCTGTTAATTAAAATACTCCTTCAGGTGAAGTGCTAAAACACTATCTGGGCTCTGAAAATGCTTGATTTTACCTCTGCTAACAATCCCGTGAAGAATTTGCTTCAAATTTACCTGAGTCTATGCTTTCCTTTGGTATAACCTTTCCGCCTGATCCTATGAACTGTATTGCTCCACTGAGGTTTCTTCAGTTCCGGCTCTGCACTGTCACACAGCTTCTCAACAGCTTCTTTGGGAGATGCATGATCTGACAGGGAGTGGACACAGAGTTCTGGATAAACACATTCTTTTAAAAACTGCAGGAAATATCAGGGTAGTGCTCACATGGGGCCTAATTTATCCTCTGGTCACTTAATGCAGAGAATGGATGCCGGTGATAGAGTGTGCATGCCCTGGGCTAGACGCTGGTTCATTACATGCACGTGGCTCCCTTTAAGTTTAATGTGAATTTAACACAGCAAGGAAAGAGAGGAGATGCCCTTCAGGGTGAGTGCACACTCTCAGAAAAGCTAAGGAACTCACACAATAATGCCTGTTTCTCAGATGGCTCTAAAGACTGAATATTGATAACTAAGCCCTTTTATGACTGATACTTACACTTCGAGTGTTCATCTCAATCAATAGCTCTTAACATCATTAACATCGCTCTGAACATCAAATGTGTGGGGAGCATTCCTGCTTTCAGACCTTTGTGGGTTTTTTGTGACACCTTCAAAGAGATGTCCAGTTCAGAAAGGCACTAAGGCACAGCCCTCGGAGGACCTGCTGACCATCAATATTGCACTTCTGCTCACTCCAGCCTTGCTCACACCGCAGACTTTTGGCACAGGTGCCCCTCTGGCTCTGCCCGGGCCGGCCTGAGCGGCTGAACCCCCGTTGGAGCCGCAGATGTTCAATGTGCCAGGCGGACCCTCGCATCCGCGTCCCTCTGCCGCCCGTGTGAGCGCTGCGGGGCCGCGCACGCTTCGCCAGCCTCTGCTGCCGAGCCAGACCCGCGCTCGCCTCTA
>VZRX01019676.1:10298-29120 GCA_013398075.1 Notiomystis cincta
CCTATGGGACGGTTGAGGAGGGGGCGCGCGGTGGGGTCGCGGCGCCGAGCACGTGGCCGCCGGCGGCCCTGGCCCAGCGTCCCCTCCTGCACCTCCTCGAGCATCCCCCCGAGACCCCGCACCGGAGAAGGCCCGCTCCGAGCATCCCCGCGTGCCCCAGCCCTGGGGAACGCCCGCTCCGAGCATCCCTTCCGATCCCGCGCCGGGATACGCCTGCTCCGAGCATCTCCCCGCGGCCCGCGCCGCGAAAGGGTCGCTCCGGGCGCGGGCAGGCGGCCGGGATCTGGTTTGTGGTGCGAGGGCCCGGCTGAGTGAAGCGGGACGCGCAGGAGCGGCGAGCCCCGCGTGTGGCCCGCGGCCGTGCCGTTACACGGAGCGCCGAGCGGCTGCCGGCCGGGCCCTGCTGGCCCGGCAGTGGCGGAGGAGCTGCCGGGAGGCTGAGTCAGAGGCAGACGGGTCGAGGCGCTGGGCCGCCCCCCCGCCGTGCCTGCACTCACGTAAGGGCCCGCAGTTCCCCGAAGGGCATCGCTGTAAATCAGCGTCCGGCTCACTGCACCCACCACTGATGCTGCAGCCTCTTCCCGGCCCCCCGGGAGGAGAAGGCTCCTTCTGAATTAATCTTCTCCCGTAATTGTGCCTGGTTAAAAATGCCCAATTGATTTGAACAGTCTCTTGAACTGTGAAAACCTTTGAAACCCCCTTTACAGGGCTACCGGGGCATGAATAGCGCTTTTGTCGGCGCACAATGGCAACCTACCGACTATCTCCTCAGACTACTAAAAGTAGAGGGCAATCTCTAAAAACTTGCTTTGTTCTGATAAGGCACCGCGGTATTGGCGAGGCCCAGGTTAGCAAAAAAATAAGTGTTTTATAGAGATTTTTCTCATGTTAAAGCATTAAATTTCCTGCTGCTGCTGCGCATCGTGATTTGCCTTGGCTCAAAGGTGCGATGACAAAGAGGTTTTTCGTTACTCAAACGCGTCCAGGGACTTGTGCAATTAGAAGTGCTGAATTAAAAAAAAAAAAAAAAAAAAAAAAAACCCCCAAAACAAACAAAAAAACCCAACCAAAAAACAAAACGAAACAAAAAATAACCCCAAAAAACACCCCCAAAACCCCCAAAAGTCTGAAGAGTGTAATTTCATGCCCAAGACCCCGTTTATAGAGCAGATTTCTGTCTAATACGAAGGAGTTAGATGGGTTAATGGGCCGGGCTGGTGCCAGCGGGTTTCCAGCCCATCACCGGATTAAGCAGAAGGTTTTTGTGCGAGGCAGGAAGCATTGATGTGAGCCACGTGCTTGAACCGGGGACTTCTGCCTGTGAAACCCTTCTGAGAAACTTCTCTTGCACTAGATAAAGAGCTTGGACAGTCTGCAGCAGCCTGTGTTGTTTCGATTACCTACTCCTTTATCCATCTAAACCTGTTATTAAAACCTTCATTTATTGCTGTTAGCCGGAGTGATCCACCGCCGGCCTTCATTCCCTTTCCACCCAGCAAGTTGCTAATTTAATTTGGTGGGAAGGAGACGCTTCCCATGCCGGCTGTAGCACGTGCTGGTCCCTTCTGTCCCGCCTGGCCGTTGTTCTCCTGGGAGAAGATGGAGCCGCGGCGGTGGGTGATGGATGGCACGTAGGGAATGGGGCTGCAGTACCGGGGCGCTGCCACGCTGCCGATCTCCATCCTGGAGTGGGGCTGCAGCGCGGCGTCTACACTTCTGCCGAGTTAAATGTGAAAAGAAAACCCCCAGCTTTCTTTTGTCGTGTAAAAGCAGGTTTGTACAGCTTGCCAGAAGGCAGCCGGGTGCCTTTTGCCATCAAAAGGCTCCTTGTCCTCTCAAGGTTAAGCCTGTAGGTGTGTCCTACAAATACCCTCGAGATAAGTCTTTCTCGTCACCAAACATCCGATGCTTGCCACCTCCTCTTTACTTTTTTAGTTAAGCCTTGCAGAGAGGGCGGCTCAGCAAAGGTATGGCTGAGCCAGCAGCACACGGGGAAGGTGCCAGAGCCAGCCTGACCCTCCTGTCCTCCATTGCCAAAAAGCTGGAGAGGTGTCTCCGTTGTGGGTCTCTCCTGCCATGGATCCGGAGCTCAGTGCTGGGGAGAGCGTCGGCCAGCCGGGAGCAGGTGGTGGCTCCTGGGTTCCGTGCAGGCGTGCAGAGAAGGGGTGGAATTTTGGGGTGGCCATTTTGTCCTTACGTAACGGCGAGACACCACCTCCAGCACCAGCTGCCTGGCAGGAGTGTGCTGTCCTCCCTGTCTGGGAGATGGGATGCCAGGCCAGGGTAAAAAACCTGCTTCTCTGCAGAGCTGCTTTGCTTTGTTGTTGAGCACCTTTAGCTGCTGGAATGAGCAAAGCTGACGTTTTTCTAGGCTTTTGGGAATCCGAAGGCCTGCCTGGTTTCATAATCCTGCCTTGAGCACTAACTCAAACCATTTCTGCCTCTGGGCAGGGACACTGGGCATGAGCAGCCTTGTTCTGCAGCATCCATGAGGTTGTGTAAGTGTGGCTGACCAGTAAATTCCTAACCATCGCCCCCTGGGAGCCTCCTGGCTGCAATTCCTGCAGGCAATGACACAGCTCTACTGGCCTGGGGACAGCCCCTGCTGCATTTCTACTTCCCTTTGTTACCGGTAACAGCAAAGACTTGGCCTCGGGTGGGGATTGCTGCTCCCTCTCCTTTCTCTGTCCCCAAGGGGCATATCCGGAGAAACTGTGATATTAGGCTCTCCTCTGCCTCATGGGATGAGCTGGCTGGAATTAGTCACCTGGCTGCAGTAAAACCAGTCCAGACCTCACATGGCTCAGTCTGGAATATTCAGGAGCTGGGGAGATACCAGGCATTATTGGGACACCCTGCCTGAAGCATGGGCAGGCCAAGTAATAAATTCGGGGATTTAATCGTTATTCCTTGAGGAATGAATTCAGGTTTATTCAGTGCTGGAAACATTGAGACATTGTAGGGTATTGCTCACCCCTCCTTCCTCACTCTGCCCAGACTGAGTGCTCTGTGTTTTCTGGTGTCCTTGAAGTCCTTGCTCCTCTGATTTTAAAAAAAGCTCAGTGGTGGGAAATGCCAGACATTCCTGTTATAAATGTGAGACTGGTCATTCCTGTTATAAATTCATTCGTTGCCTTGTAAATGCATGCTGATTGAAAGCAGGAGGGAGTATTAAAAAGACTCTAGGTGGTCGTGGGCATGGTGCTGTGGACAGATGGTTGTTCAGGATACTTTCTGGCTCCTGCGTTTCTGCTCTCGGCCCTGGACAAGGTTACTGTGTCAGCGGTTAATTTCTCTGAGCCCTCTAAACTGCTGGAAAATCTTGGGAACGGGATTCTGGCAGGGAAGTAAACTTTTGCTTTCTCAAGGGTGTTAAAATTATATTTGCAAATGACTTGAGTGGGTGGGGGACTTCCATGAGGCAGGGAGAATTCGCTTGACTTTTTATGAAGTTTTTATAAACTTCCAAGTTGTGCTCCGGTTTCCGTTTTCCGTGTTGGGATCCCGTTGTTCCGTATTCATTCCTCTTGTTCCTAGAAGCTGTGCAAACCTGCTTCCCTGTGTGTGGAGGTGATTTCCCAGTAAAGGCTTGGGTTTTTTTGGCATCTAAGGAAGCTGACACTGCTCTGCAGGTGTCGGAGGGTGCAGCAGCAAGTGTTAGAGGGCTGAAACACAATGTTTTAGTACTGACCAGAGGAATTTCCTATCATAATGAGACTTTGTTGGGCTTTTTATGTGGGCAGACCTTCTTGTAGTGACTCCAGTGAATCAGCAGCTTCTGGCAGGGCTGAGGGAAAAGAGGCTTTGCCAGGTCAAATTATGGGTTTTGCTGGCCTGGCTGCTCTGTGGCGCATGGCAGTGCGGTGAGAGTGAGTCAGTGCTGCCTGCGAGAGGATCTGCACGTACGTGAGGAAGGGCTGCGGAGCAGGGGAGGAGCGGGGAGGAGCATCGGGGCCAGCCAGCGAGGCTGGTGCGACACCCAGACGGCACCAGGCAGGCTGGCAGGGCATGGCCTGTCCTTCACTGTGCTTAGTCCTGCCAGCCCTGGCAGAGTTTTTGGCTTTATTGGTGCCTCTGTGCCAAAGTTTGATGTGCTGAGCTGGCTAGTGCGTGCCCCTTGCACCATTCTGTGGTTTATTGGTGGGCTTTGTCTGCCTGGGGTGGGCAGAACAAAAGCCCAGCTCTATTCCTGCTCCGTCCCAGCTTTTAGCTGAGCCCCAGCCCCTGTTTCTATGAGCCCATCTTGGTGATAAAGGCAGCTGATGCCTGCTCTGAATATCGCCTGTGTGCCCAGAGCATGGAGTTTAAAGTTAAACCAATCCTTAAAGGCAAAATGAGTGAGTGATCTGTCCGTGCTGATAGCCACCACCTTGCATCACTCTTTTACCAGAGGCATTTGTAATGCTGGGATTCTAGCCTGGGCAGGTCCAAGAGACAAAGAGCTTTGAAGTGCCAATACTACTTGAGAACAAAATTATTGCAATTAGAAATGCCTGGGGCACCAGCACTGCTGTGAAATGAATGTCCTCCCATCCCAGTGGACTGTTAAGCTTCAGCTCAGCTTCCTCTTGGAAGGATGGCTCCTGAAGAATAGGCTGGTCCTGCTGTAGTGGAGACTCTCTAGTCCAGAGGAGGCAAACAGCCTGAGTTCAGAGATGTTTTTTAATCCAAGTATTGAAAAATACAACCAGTTTTAAACGTTGTGATAGATTGCTGCTGCTGCGTGTGTGTGAAGGGGAGTGCAGGGGGCGGAGGAGACCCGCAGGACCTTCAGACAAAAGAGGGACTTGGAGTGTATTAAATCTTCAAGACTTCAATTAAGTCTTTTACGTGTTCTCTGCCAGGGTGTTGTGTTTAATCAACTCAAGTCTGCTTGCTTGTCCAGGCTTAAAGGATGGGGTTTAGGCTTAGTCGGACTTTGCTGTGATTAGGTGCTCCTGGGCAGAAGGTTGCCCATGTCCAGGCATGCCGCAGTCACGCCAGCGCTGAGCTGCCCAGTCCCGAGTGGGATGGGAAGTGCAGTTGAGGCCTGTAGGAGACATGAGCGGAGAGCTGGGAGGGAGGAGGCAGAACCTCTGCCTGCACACTCAAGTGCTTGAATTTTGTTGCGTTGTGTAGCTCCAAGGGAAGACTGGCAATGAAGAGAAGCTATGAAGGGAACATCTGCATAGAAGGCAGGTGAGCTTTGGATGGTCCATGTGGGGGATGACATGGAAATAGAAACGTGTCTTGCCTGTTAGGACTCTCAAATAGGAACATAAAGATAGTCTGACCCAGTAGCAGCTTTCTCGTTACCTCCATATTCATCATGTGGTTGTCTTGGTGTGTCTGCTTGATGGGCAGGTTGGGGTGGGTGATTCCCAAACCTGGCACTGCTTTTTTCCCTTCCAGACACAGGAATCGAGCGACCATGTCGAAGCACCACGATGCAGGGACCGCTTTCATCCAGACCCAGCAGCTGCATGCTGCCATGGCAGACACCTTCCTGGAGCACATGTGCCGCCTGGACATCGACTCGGAGCCAACCACCGCCAGGAACACGGGCATCATCTGCACCATCGGTAGGCCATTCCTAGATAGGAGAGAATTGCAGCTAGGAGCCCACACCTTGGCAAAACTTGGTAGGGAACTTGTGAGAGGGATCTGGCTTTCATCCCTTACCAGGGCTGAACTTGCATGGTGAAGGAACATGACTTTCCCATGTTTGCCTAACCTGTGTTACTGCTGGGCGTGAGTCCAGTATCCAGGGAAATGGGAATTGCTTGGGTTCTGCTGCACTCCGTGGGCAAGTTAAAACAATATTTGCTGCTGCAGCACTGAGCAATGCTGTGTCCGTTTACCTTTTCTCTTCCACATGAAACAGCCTGGTCTGTGTGGGTTACCTCACTATTTTTCCAAAGTTAATGTTCAAACTGTTTCTTCCTGCCAGGCCCGGCCTCCCGCTCTGTGGAGAAGCTGAAGGAAATGATTAAGTCTGGAATGAATGTTGCCCGCCTCAACTTCTCTCACGGCACTCATGAGGTGAGGATGGGGACTGAGGTGCTATGGCCCAGCCCCTGTGTGTCTGCCGATCCCGTCCCTCAGAGGAAAGTGAAATCCAGCTTCATCCAGACCATCCTTGGTGTGGGAAGGTCAAATAGCTGCTTTTGGGGAGAGCACGCTGGTTGTGCGTCATTGTTGATAACATGGAAGTGTATTTTCTGAGCCGCTTTGAAAGCAATTCAATTCCACACCCTGCCCATAGCAGGGAGTCAGATAACTGGGATTTGACACTGTGCCAGCTGCTTGCCATGACATCCTTCAGTTCTTCCTCACATGCTGCTGTTCCCAGAGCTGCTGCTGCTTCCCAGGGAGCTGCAGAAGCTGAGAAGACCTGTCCCTATTTCACATTTCTGCAGGAGGTCACACTTATCAGTTCATCTCGCTTCTTGTTCCATTGCTGGGGATTTTGCAAGCAGGCAGTCAATGAATAACCCTGATCAAAAGGCATCTTTTATTGGTGATTGGATGTAATTACTGTGTCCAGTGGGAAGAACAGGCTCCTGGGTTTTCTGGCTTATCAGCTGCTCTGGGTGCGTCCTTGGCACTCTGGAAGGTCCCACCATGGAGCTTGGGACATGGTGTGGTGAGCTTAGAAGAATAAGGTCAAAAGAAATCAACACTCCATGACAGTCAAGCCCTTATTACTATAAATAGCTGAGATCCTCAGTGATACTAGAGGAGCTGAGGATCCCATTCTAGGTTGCCTGGAATGCCACCCTGAACCTTTCTGCTGAGTTGGTCTTTTTTTTTTTTTTTTTTAAACCCTTGGCTGCTTTCCAGTTTTCAAAATGTCACCCAGTAGCAGCTGTAGGTGGCTTTACTTAGTGTGACCCATGAGCCTCATGGTGTACAACAGCTTGGCCTCTCACCCTGGTGGCATTTCATGGGCACAGGGCAGGATTGAAAGGGCTGATACTTAACTGTAGAAAGCCATCAGATCTTGACTTGCCACCCTGGGATAGTGTCAGCATGTGCCTTGGAGCTGGGAAATCAGCCTGGAGAAAGAGTAGTGTGGAGTAAGGGTGTCAAATCCTTGCAGCTGGGTGGCTCTTGGGCCAGGTGACACGTCAGGGAGTTGGTGGCCAGGCTGAAACTGGGAATTCTCACACCATTATTGCCCAGTTGCTGTGGTCTGTGAACTTGGCTGAGGTTGAGGACAGGGAGTAGTGTGGCTTTCTACTTTGTGTGAGGTCTGATTGCACATTTCACACTGACAAAGCTGACTGTAGGCTCTGGTGTGGCTGTCACCTGCAGAGTGTGACCATCAGCCATAGCCAGTCCTAAGTTTGTGTGCCCCCCTGGCTCCTCCAGAACACTCATTTCTGGTGAAGCCTCGAAGAATTTCCGTCTGTCACAAGTGCTTCAGTTCTTGTGTCCACCCCAAAGCATTTAATGGGGCTTGAGCTTTAACAGAGGTGCTTTGGCACCTGCCTGGCTCCCTTTTACATAGAATAAAAATGGCTTTTACCTCCAGCTCTGGCTACATTCCCGTTCTGTGTGTGTAACTCTTCAGGAAGTCAGACTCCCTAGGAGCAGTTAGTTCTTGATATCAAACTCAAATGGAAAAGTCCCAGATGATTGGGTTCAGATAAATGTAGCACCATCTGTGCATGTTTTCTGTGCTGCATTCACCCCAGCTGCAGTGCCTGGAAGGGTCAGGGCCGTCTCAGTCCCAGCTTGCACACTCAGTCAATAAACTGACTCATTTTAAAGAGTTACCAGCTGTTGGATATTTCTGGCCAAGGGCACACATGTGAACTTTAGCATGGCTTTTTCCAGCCTCACCTTCCTGGTGCTGGCTCATCATCCCTGAGGTACCTGAGTCAGTGTGGAGGGCTCGTGTTGGGGTGGGTGAGTGGCACGGGGAGCCAGGTGAGCCAGGTCAAACTCCATCAGTCCATGCTGCAGAGAGAGGGGAAAGGGTATGTTTTCTCTAATAAAGTCTGTCAGGTGTTACACAACTCTTACTATTTTTAAGTAGTTAAGGTTATCTCTTAACGTTACTTAAATAAGTAAAACAAACTGATCTGGCTATCTGTAGCACATTTGCAGGAGCTGGGATGGGTTTTCTCACAAAACTATTTTAAAATGCTCTTGCGGATAAAGTTTGGAAGCCAGGCGTGTGGTGCTGGAGTATTGAACTCCTGGCTGTGATTGCTTTGGCTGTGGGAATAAACTGTAAATATTTAAATGGATAACATTCAGCAAATCCTTTATCTATGGGAATTTAAGCCAAAGAGTAAAAAAAGCCTGTCCACCTGCAGGACTGGTAGTGGGTCAGGCTGGAAGAGCGTGTGGGTGCTGGCAGTGTGGAGAGGAATCTTCCCTTGCTCTTTTGGGATGAGAGTGCAGCCATGTGTGGCACTGTGACGTTCTTCTGCCATCAGGTGTCTTTCTTTGTACGTGATTATCCAGCTGCTGGTGCTGTGAATATCCTGCTGTGTTGAATAGGCAGGTGGTCAGGAAAGCTTTTCGAACAGTTTCTCCTGAAGGCCTGTTGGTTGGTGAGCCACCTTCAATTGGCAGGTGCGTGTTCTCAGGGAAAATCACCCCAGCCAGACCATGGGACTGTCTCCTTGAGCTGTCCTTCTGGAGTCAGAGCTGAGGGCACATCAGGTGACTTCCAGCCTCCACCTTCATGACAGGAAGACCTTTGTATCCTTGCACTGTGCTTTACTGGAAGCTTTGTCCGGGTTAAATTTTGGAGGTAGAACTGAAACAGAGAGCAGAACTGTCAGCTTGGGCAGCCTCTGGGGTGCACAGGGATCTTTTCTGTAAGCAGCAGAGTAGAATCAGATGTAACATTTCCACCTTTTTTCTTTTCTTGCCAGTATCATGAGGGCACAATCAAGAATGTGCGAGAAGCCACAGAGAGCTTTGCCTCCGATCCCATCACCTACAGACCTGTGGCTATTGCACTGGACACCAAGGGACCTGAAATCCGAACTGGACTCATTAAAGGAGTAAGTTGCCTTTTTTAATCCCACTTTTTTCACCACAGACTCAATACAGTGTTAAGCTTGTGGCCTTTTCCAAACAAAAAATATCCTAGGAAACAAGGTAACAAACCACCTGCCTAAAGTTTTGACAAACTGCAGTGGGCTGGGAGGTGGTGGTGTGCTGGTTTTTACTGGTTTTGTGGTCACGCAGAGTGGCACAGCAGAAGTGGAGCTGAAGAAGGGCTCACAGCTCAAAGTGACCCTGGATGATGCCTTCAAGGACAACTGCGATGAGAACACGCTCTGGTTGGACTACAAGAATCTCACCAAGGTTGTAGAAGTTGGCAGCAAAATCTACGTGGATGATGGTCTGATTTCATTGCTGGTTAAGGAGAAAGGTGGGTAACAGCCATTCCCAGCTCTGCCTGTTTGGGTTTTCCTTTAGGACATACTTGTGCTTTTCCTCCAGTAACTGTTTCTTAGCTTGCAGTTGTGTGTTAAAGAAAGGAGAACATGGTTCTTGATGCTGTAGTGAGACTTTGAGCTAAATTTCTCTATCTCAAGGGTAGGAGCTTCCCAAAAACTGACTTTAACTGGGCTAGCATATAATAAACCCCATCTTCAAAGGGGAATGTGTGATAGGGCCATACCAGTGTTCATGATTAGCCAGGCTAATTCATGCTCTTAATGCAGGATTTAACTAGTTTTGGAGCACAGACCCTGGGTTTTGTAGTTAGAGACAGAACTAGTTTTAACTGGTTATGTAGAGGCAAGGTTACTTCCATGATACTCACTTTACAGTGCTGCCTAAACTGCTCCAGCCTCTAATCTGTGAGCGTGTAAGGAGTGGGAAGCAAGGCTTTTGGGGTGCTCAGTTTGGTGTTGCAGGGTTCTGTGTGCAGAACTACAACCTGCTAGCTTTTCTTGGGGGAGGCAATCCCAGCTTCCTGCAGGGAACAGCTGGTGTCTTATCAGGAACAGCCTAGAAGTTATTTTAGACCAATCTCTCGTGTTCCCAAGGGTCAACTGCAAGCCTGTGTGCTACAGAAATGCTCTGAAGAGATAGGATGTGCTTTTTATCGCGTGTGCCGCTGCCGGTACTGCAGTTCCCAGGCAGGGAGGTGGTGTGGGAGCTGGTGGCTCGAGCTATCCCGTAAACACTGACCGTGGGAACACGTTTCAGGGAAGGACTATGTCATGACGGAGATCGAGAACGGCGGCATGCTTGGCAGCAAGAAGGGGGTGAACCTGCCCGGTGCTGCCGTCGACCTGCCCGCCGTCTCCGAAAAGGACATCCAGGACCTAAAATTTGGTGTGGAGCAGAACGTGGATATGGTGTTTGCTTCCTTCATCCGCAAGGCTTCTGATGTCCACGCCGTCAGGAAGGTGCTGGGGGAAAAGGGAAAGAACATCAAGATCATCAGCAAGATAGAGAACCACGAGGGTGTGCGCAGGTGAGCTTTGTGCAGGGGACGCTGGGTTTGTCACGCTGAAAGAAAGCAACTCACACTCCGGTTTTGTACCTTTGGACAGCTTTGTGTAGCACTGAGTATGTGCTGTGCCTTGCTCCTGGTTTGCTTTCTCCTTCCTTGGCATTGCAGGAACACGAGCAGCCCACGGAAAGCCTATGTGCTCCTTTCAGAGGAGGACAGACAGATGGAAAGGTGCTTTGCAGAACAAGTGGGGTAACAGCTCTTGTCTCGCTGTCAGGTTTGATGAGATCATGGAGGCCAGCGATGGCATTATGGTGGCCCGCGGGGACCTGGGAATCGAGATCCCGGCCGAAAAAGTCTTCCTCGCCCAGAAGATGATGATTGGGCGCTGCAACAGGGCTGGCAAACCCATCATCTGTGCCACTCAGGTACTGGGAGCGCACCGCTGGCTCCGCGCTGCCTGAGTCTGGCCGCTGGGGGCGGCAGCCGTGGCTCGGTGGCGTTGGTTAAAGAGTGAGATGCAGAGGCGTTTCTGTGTTTGGGGTCTTTTCCAGTTAGGTTACAGGTCCTCTCAGCAAAGGTTATACACCTCAAAACATCAGTGGTAATGAACCTTTGGGGCTGACCTTGCAAATTCATGGGAGAAATGGCACATGCTTTTCCTTGGCATCTTGTGTCAGCACATCTGTGCCTGACAGGGAAGGTTTGCTGGGATTCCAAAGTATCTTAAAAAATGCGTCCACACTGCAGCTTCAGAAGGAGCTGAGTAAAGGATCCGTCCCCTTTTTCTGGGAGTGGTAGGAATCACAGGTGCACAGTCCTCAGGCACTGGGAGGACTGGTTTCCTGGCTGTCCTCGCTCTGCACACAGGCTGTGGAAGTGAAAACTGTCTTCAGACAGTAGTCATTAAACAAGGTTCTGGATTTACAGTGGCATATGCTCCTTTTTTTTCCTGTATTGCTACAGAAATGCAGCTGGAGCACAGCCTCAGGCAGTGACCCATGGGTGAAGCAAATGGTGTTTAAACAAGTGGTGAGCTCCAGCTTGGTGGAAGCTGAAGCCTCTTCCTGAGGAAGACAGGAGAGCTGGCCAGACGTGGGGGTGTGTGCAAAGGGATTAGGAAGTACTAACCTCATGGAAAGTTGTCCCATTTTCCACTCTCTGAAGTGGGGATGCTTAGGAAGCTGGTGGAGTTAATGATTCTGCATTTACTACCCTGTACATATTGTATAAAGCATTTGGAATCTTGTGTTGGAGGAAGGTGCTTCATTGGTGCAGACCCTGCTCTTTATGATTTCTAGATTATAAAAGCCCCAAATTTGAGAATGTATTACTGGATTTGAGCTTTCCATAAATACATGTGATGCCACACTCTGCTTGAAAGAGCTCTGACTTCCTTGGACTGAGCCTTGTGCCGAGAAGTCAAATTGGACGGTTTGGAGTATTTTGTGTGGGATGTTGTGTGGCTTAAGTCTCCCTGGAAAAGGAGTAAATGTGGAATGGGTATAAAATAGAGGGGGTTGTTTTCCTCACTGGTGGAGGCTTTAAATCAAAGCTAGCTTAGGGACCAGACCCCCTCTCTGTTCCATACCCTAGAGTCCTTAGGTTTCATCCCACTTTCTGCCCAAGCCGTAAGGAGTACTGAAGTGCAGCTGCTTCTCTGGCAGTGTGTTGATCCCTGTGGGTTTGTTCTCTCCCAGATGCTGGAAAGCATGATCAAGAAACCTCGCCCGACACGTGCTGAGGGCAGCGATGTCGCCAACGCTGTCCTGGACGGGGCAGACTGCATCATGCTGTCCGGGGAAACAGCCAAGGGAGACTATCCCCTGGAGGCTGTGCGCATGCAGCACGCTGTGAGTACTGCCCTGCCCTGCCCTGCCCTGCCCTGCCCTGCTGGGGGCAGGGATGCCACCTTGCCATCAGCCACCTGAGCTGGCCACTCGAAAGCCTGAATGGATCCGGCTGCCCCAAATAGCCATTTCTTTACTCACGCTCTGCTGTGGGTGACTTTTTGGAACAAGTGTGGTCCTGAGAGCCTAGCATCTCACTTTATGTGCTCCAAACTTGTTGAGCAGAGCTGAGAGCTGCTCAGCAATGCTGAGATATAAAACCTTCCCATTTATTTTTGCCGATACCTCAATAGAAATTTCATCCAATGTCCTATTGTATATTAAGTGCCTTGAACTTCTGCAAGGTCGAGGAGCTGCTTAAGCAGTTTATCTATAGATAATGAGAGGTTTTGGCTGGGTCCTGCGTGGGAGGGGATGGGGAGGCTCCCGAGGGTGATTTACAGCACTGTTGCATTCAGCACCTACTGTGTGCTGGGGGGGGTTTGTTGCATGGGTACTGACAGCACTATAGTTTTACATGCCTGAACTGCCAGAAACCTCTGCTCTGCTTCAAGTTCGTGTTTCAGCTTATAAAAGCCTGATGTCAAGTATCTGTGAGCATTGCTGCTCTCCAGTTACCGGTGCTGTGAATCACGGCAGTGGTAACTCACAAGTTCTAACTCTCACCAGTTCTATTTGTCGTTCAGGTTCTATGTACTATTAACTCAGCCAGTGTTGGTTTGCAGTGTGTTACCTAAACATCTTTTACTTCACAAAGTGTTTTTTGCACGAGGCAAATGCAAAATATGCCTTGAGATCGCTGGGCAGTGGTGCTCCGTTACAGGCCGAACCCTAACAGTGCACTTTAAAGCTTCTGCCTCCTTTTCCAGCCCTTAAATCACAAGGATCGACTTCCTACCAAGTCTTGGGAACTTGCTGCCACAAACCTTACACCTGGGTTTCCATCTTGGCATTAATTCTTTGGCCTGGGCAGGTTGTATTGTACCTGTAGTCTGACTTGAGGATCTATTGCATATGCTTCCCTGTTCCTACAGACCTGGGCATGGTGATCATTCCACCAGGGCCCCTGGAGAAACACTGAAGGCTTTAACACTCTACAGAAATTGAAATACAGATTGACTAAATGCAAGATGTTCCAGGCAGCAAGGTTCCAACTCTTATGCTAGGAGCACATGCCAGTACAGTGAGGATCTTTCCTCTGAGCTCGTTCACTTGTTGATTGTCAGGCCCACCAACAATGCCCTGAGTAACCACGGTCTGGAAATCTGCAGCATGGCTGGAGCAGGTGGATGTTACCATTTGAAGTGGGCAGCAGCAAACTTCAGATACTGGGCAGGCTGATTGCTGCAAGTGGGAGTGGGCATCCTTCCCATTCCACTCCGGGATCCACACTTGAAAGCCCAGCCTGGCCATGCTATGCTGCCTGATTGGACCAAGGTTTAAATAAACAGCCTCTCCATTTTCCTTTCCCCCGTCTCCCTGTGCACCAACTGGAAACACTCTATACCCCTTGCTGTCTGTGCAGATCCAGCTGTGGGGTGAAGTTAAGGATTGCTGTGCCCTTCTGCACCCGCTGTCAAAGCAGACACCTGTATTCCCATGTTCCATTACATGGGGGGAGTGCAGACTTCCCTCTAAAAAGAGGTTTGCTCTCTGTGTTACATGGAGCTGTTGGCCTTTGTACCAGGAGCTGCAAATAAACTGCTTGGCTTCCAGCTCCTGCATTTGGAGTAAGTGTTGTGATGCAAATACTCCCATTTTATCTAAATCCAGCAGTAACAAAATGCTTTAGGACAAGTTGGCACTGGCCTGCTGTTCCAGCCTGCTGCCTGTGTCCTGTTATTTTTAGACCTAAGATACTTAACTGCTTTGGCTTAAACTGATAACTGTGGAGAGGATAATTCCCAGCATCACATAAAATAATTCATTAACACTAGAGTAGCAAAATTCTGATTTTTTTTAACTCCAGAGCTTTCACTATAATGGCACATCAGTCTCTAATTAAACACAAACTTGTCATGCTTTGTGTAGTGGCTGCTCACTTTGTGGAGTACCTGGGTGAAGTTGCCCTTGAGAAGATCATGAACTGTTGCATGCTTTTCTAGTCTCTACAAGCCGCCTTTATCGGGTTGTCAGCCCTTGTGAGATGATTAAACATGATGATTCCCAGGATTCTGGGATGAACAGGTTGCTGAACCTGTTGCAAATGCTCAGTCAGAACATAAAGCCTTTATTTGTGCCTCTTGCCCTTCTCATCTGTCCATATCTGGCACTGTACAAACACCTGAACATCCACACTGTGACAACCCTATAAGGAAGACTTGTTCCTGTTTATTTCCTTATTACCAAAGGGATGTTGGTATCCCACTTGGATGTGAAGCTTTATTGACTCTCTAGTTAGAATAAGTCTTTATTGGCTCTCAAACTAAATCTTTATTTGCTCTCAAGGTAAGCCAAATCTTCATTGACCCTAAAGTTAAACTAAATGTAACAAGGCTGAGAGAACAATCTCCTATCTTCAGGGGTGACATTCAAAGTGTGTTGCTTACATGGTTGCTCCATGAAAATTGTTCCAGCAGCACTGGTGTGGTGTTGGGAGCCTGGGAGAAAGGAAGCTAGAGAAATCTTACAGAATTGAAAGCAGGAATATTGGGATGCAAGGTAGGTGGCACAAGAGTCTCTCAAGGAAGTCATAAGCAGCCATGACAAAGCACGGTGTGCTCTGAGCTGACTTGTTCTGGTCCTTGAGATGTAATTTGTGTTTGCCTGCTCTGCTGGAACTCCCAAACACAACAAAAATGCCATGTTTGGAGTGCCTGCCCAGTGACTGGGGCCTACCAGTTCCATGGTATGGTGAATCTTAGTCTGGGTTGCATTTAGCAAAGTCAAAACCTGAGAGTCAAAAAGCTTCACAGCTTCATCTTAATACCCTCTTGCATGCATTACTATGACAATTACGCAAGTTCACGTGATCTCATGTTCCTCTGGTGTATCTTTCCTTCTTTTCTTTCCTCTGTTCTCCTCCTTCCCTCCCACTGGGGCCTGCAGATCGCCCGCGAGGCTGAGGCCGCAATGTTTCATCGGCAGCTGTTCGAAGAAATTTTACGCCTCAGTGTTAACAACAGGGACCCTGCCGATGCCATGGCGGCGGGCGCGGTGGAGGCCTCTTTTAAGTGCTTAGCTGCAGCCCTGCTAGTCCTGACTGAGTCCGGCAGGTAGGGCTCGGAGAGGGGCTTGGGCCAGCCCTTGGCGTGGCAAAAACACGCCGCACTCTTAACACTGCAGTCTTTGGCCAGCTGCTCGCTGCCCGTGCCAGCCTTGTGTGACCGCTGCCGTGTGAGCTGACCCTGTGCCAGGGAGGGACCTCGGCAGGCAGGAGCAGAGCAGGAGAGAGTGCCTGGCAGTTGGCATGAGTGTCACCTGAGTGTGGGCTTGACAGGGCGAGGTGCCAGCATTCCAAAAAGAGCCCTTGGGAATCGAGCGGTTCCTGTGCAGGGGTGTTCTGGTGGAGGAGCTTAGTCTGGACTGGCTGATTAATGACCGTGTCGGAGGCTGGCGGGAGTGACGTGGCACCCCGTGCTGGAGCACCTTGCCCTGCCCTGCGCCTGAGCGCCTGCTGTGAGTGTTGTCTCGAACGCGTGTTGCTCTCGTAGATTGCCCGGGAGGCCGAAGCCGCCATCTTTCACAGGCAGTTGTTTGAGGAACTGCGTCGTCTGACCCCCCTCAACTGCGACCCCACCGAGGCCGCTGCAGTTGGCGCTGTGGAAGCGTCCTTCAAGTGCTGCGGTGGGGCCATTATTGTCCTCACCAAGTCTGGAAGGTAGGAGGGGACAGGTGCTCCCAGGTGAAGCCTGCTGTGTGACAGGGTGGGGGAAGTAGAGTCCCGGAAACGTAGCACCGGTGGAGTCGGGCTCTGGCGGTGCCTGCAGTGCTGGTTCCTCGGGAGATGGACACACATCCCCTACACTCTGAGTCCTCGGCCTGCCTCTGCCAGCGTGGCACCAGCTCTGAGCCCTGGCTCCCCCTCGCTGCTGGAAGAGCCAAGGGAAAATGTTGCAGCTTCAGTTCAAACTTCTTGGCAAGAAATCATCGAAGTGAGGCAAAAGTTCAGTGGATGTGGAATCTTTGTTTTTTGGTTTTGTTTTTTTTTCCTCAAGGCTTTAGCCTTTTGTAGCTGCATCCAAATTACTGGTCCCTTGCTGGACTTTGCAGTCATCAGCCCTGCTTGCTTGAGCCCGAGGGATGAAGAGGGACTGTGCAGCCTGGGATTGGTAGGCAGGAAAATGGAAAGCATTGGAAATGTCCTCTTCCAAGATTCCTTGTGCCTGCCTGCACGTAATGTCTGCACTGGCAGGCACCAGGTGAGCTCAGCAGCTGCAAGTGAGATGTGCTGGAACAATGTTGTTGGGATTTCTGTCCAGCAACAGTGACAGCTGCCCAGCACAGAGACTTGTTCTTCCAGTTGTGGAAAGGGTGCTGGAGCCTCATGGATCAGCTCTTCCATCTAGAGGAACTGGGCTACCTGCTCTGAAAGCATGTCTGACCATAAGTGTCTCTGCTTTCTGGAAGGAAATTAGGATTTCTCACACTAAATTCACGCCAAAGCAGTAGTGCAGCAGCAGAGATGTGCTTGTGTGTGCTGGGCACCGCCTTCCTGAAGATCTAGACCATCAGTGAAACCTTCACGAAAATGAACAGCTTAGAAAGATTTTGAGCAGCCACTTTCTGCAGAGATGAGGAGGGAACTGTAAGCACCGAGTTCTGGATATCCTCGTGCTTCTAATGTTTCTTTATGAAATGTTCTAACCTTACACTTGACCTTTTTAAAGAGATTTGAACTCTGACACTTGAATATTTTTAGCTATTGATTTGGTTAACTCTTGTGAGTACCTGGATCTCACGGGAGGCGGCTTGAACAGTGTGGGAACGATTGTCTGAGAGCTGGCACGTGTGGTTGGGTGCTTGGAGCAGTCTGCTGGCCCCTGCTTTAAGCAGCAAACTTTGCAATCTTGAGTGTTGCTGTGCTTGGCTCCACTAAATGAGGCTGCAAAAGCGAATGGAGACACCAGCATGTTCGTTGGGAAGATGGAGCTGCAGATGCCACAGCCTTGCAGTTTGAATGTGTCTGTTTGCAGATGCTCTCCCTCAGTAGTGCTCAGAGAAGGGGAAGCTGTAGTCTAGTCCCCACCCAGGCTGTGCTGCTGCTATTTTAAGGTATTTTAAAGCATTTTAAGGACTCTGTTCCCAACTTCCCAGTATAAATTTTGGCCTCTATTGCATTTGCTTCCCATTGGGTGCAGGAGCAGAGGTCAGGGTGGAGGAACTGGCCCGTTTGCTGGCTTCAGCAGATGGCTGGGAGGCAGATGGCTTCCTCCTTGGCATGCTTTGGGCAGCGCTGCTGACATCCTGTAAACCGGGAGCTCCTCAGAACAGGGAACTTTCAGGAACCCCTGTTGGGATGCCAAAGCCTGCTTGCAGAGGCCAGAATAAATGGCACCTCGCCACCTTAACATAGCAACAGAGACAAGTGAAGGCGTGTTTGGGGACCAGAACACCCTGATGGCACTTGCGAACGGGGAGTTCAGGAGATTGTCACCACCAGGGGGGGCAGCCAGTGGTGGTCTGCCCAGCTGCCTGACTGGGGATCCAGCAGAGCATCAAGCTGGTTGGTGAGTGGCTCTCGTGGAGGCCACGTGTTTTGGGGAGCCAGGCAGACCTTGGGGCTGCTGCGCTCCCGGGGGCCGTGGCCGTGCCGGCCGTGCCGAGCCCCACCGCGGCCGTTTCCCCGCAGGTCGGCGCACCTGGTGTCGCGGTACCGCCCGCGAGCCCCCATCATCGCCATCACCCGCAATGAGCAGACGGCGCGCCAGGCCCACCTGTACCGCGGCATCTTCCCCGTGCTCTGCAAAGACCCCGCCCAGGACGCCTGGGCTGAGGACGTGGACCTGCGCGTCACCCTGGGCATGAATGTCGGTGAGTGGCACCCCCGGGAGGTGGCTCTGGTGGGACGTGGTGGCCCTGAGCACCCAGGGGACTGGTGACGGGAAGAGAGGAACTTGGCTGCCTTTAAGCAGTTTCCTACAGAAGACCAGGCTGGTTTATGGTGGTGTGTGATGGAACTGTGACACCGCTCCTGAGGGACAAGGGAAGCCTGGAGTGGGGTTGACTGTCCTGCACCCTGTCCAAATCTTGTGCTGTGGGATGTCAAGCTCTGTTGCAGAGAACCCCAAAGCAGAGGTGCCAAGTGTCAGAGGGGTGGGCAGCAGGAAGCTGGGGTTTCGATACCCTCCGGAGCCCTGACTGCCCTGGCACAGGCAGCCGTGGCGACTTGCGGAGCGGGTGACGAGCGCTGTTGCCCCCATGGCGAGGGGACCGGCTGGGACTGGGCTCTGACACCTCTCTCTTCTCTCCAGGCAAAGCTCGTGGGTTCTTCAAGAGCGGTGACCTGGTGATCGTGCTGACTGGCTGGCGCCCTGGCTCCGGCTACACCAACACCATGCGTGTGGTGCCCGTACCCTGAGCGCCCAGGGCGCCTTCCTTCCCCTCCCCTCCCCTCCC
>VZRX01019685.1:0-15684 GCA_013398075.1 Notiomystis cincta
ATATATATATTTATATTTATATAGATATCTATCTGTCTATATATATCTTGAAGACCATGTCTGCTCATTCATGTTCAGGAATCAACTATGGAAAAGTATCATCAAGTAAAATTCTTTAGCTCTAATCAGCCAAATTGATGTGCTGGCTGCAAACATCTGTGAGAGAGGATGGGAATTAAATAATAAAAAAAAATCTGTTTTTAAAATACAGCCACCATAACAGGAAGGAGGAATTCCTTATCCAGCCTTCTCTGGGAAAAAGGCATGGCCAAGCGTGATGCCACATTGTGGGTCATGGGGGGTGGCCAAGGACATGGGTGTGATACAGCATCAGACTGTATCAGTCTGGGGCACAATCCTGCCAAGAAGTTTATTATTAGGTGGTGAGGCATTGGCACAGATTACCCAAAGAAGCTGTGGCTAATCCATCCCTGGAACTATTGGACATGGCTTGGAGCAACCTGGGCTAGTGGAAGGTGTCCCTGCCCATGGCAGGGGATGGAACTGGATAATCTTTAAGGGCTCTGTCAACCCAAACCAGTCTGTGATTGTATGATGATGCTAAAGGCACCATTGTGTGGTACAAACCAGAGCAAGACCAATATTTCACAGCACCCAAAATCATCACTGACTTTGAGCAGAGCCTCAAGCAGTGGTTCCCTGTCCTATCCATGCTGGGATCCACTGGTGTGGAGGCAAGGAATAGCTCCAAGCATCCCCTGTGCAATGATAACCGGGATACTTGGAAAGCTGGTTCATAAGGTACCTGATGAACCTTCCTCTCCTGGCATCCTCACACAAAGCCAGGGCACCTTTCAGTCAAAATTAACCTATTGGAGACCATTCAGGGACATTTTTGATAGTTTCTTCTGCATTTTGTGATTGCATGAAGAGCAAGATGAGTGGTAATGACAATGTGAGATGTTTATATGTAAGAGCTTGCCCAGATCTTTTCTCTGCAGGATCTGATGACAAAGGTGGATTGGCTTCTTAGACCACCAGCTGACATCTCATCACATGCTATCTATACACATTCTCCCCTACACCCTGTACACACATATCCACCAATTCTTTTAGGAAATAATGCTATGGCATTGTGAGAACATCATGGCAAAGTTCAGAGCAAGACCTTATAGGAGTGGACAGTGGGTTTATTTAGGGAAAACACCACATACAGTGGTAGCCATCTCAAAGATAGGAACCTAACCCCTTGTTAGTCACTGATGAGAGTCAGAGGAAGGGAAAGGCAGCTCATCCCATTGCTCCTAGGAGATCACTGACAAAAGCTGGAATGAAGTGAAAATGAAGAAAAAAATCAGGTAGGAACCCTGTATCTCCTTAGGAGCCTTTTTCCTCCATTATAGGAATGGAGATGCCCTGGGCATATGCTTCATGGGCTAAAGGCAGGTGAGACTCCATCTCCAAAGCCAGAGCCAGACCACACTTGCAGCTCCCCTCAGGCAGAGTGTTCAGCTCCACACTATCCCAGTGAGAGGCAGGAAATCTCTATTTACTCTGGCTGCTCCAGGCACTCCCTCCCCTTTGCAGGAGGTGTCCCAGCACTAATTGTTCCCATCCCTAACATCTATCACCAGGGACAAGAGACCAGGAGAACACTGCAGGTGAGAATTTAAAGGGGAGTTTTAGTGACCTCTCACATCTTAAATAATTTTATAATCATGCACAACTTCTGCCTGGTAGGTTCACAAGGTTCTGCCTGGGGTGTTCTTGTTTTCCTTGCCAACTTTGCTTATGATTCATGTATGTTGTGAGAGTGTTTTGAGGCCAAATGGGACAGGAGCCAAAGAAATCCATATCAGAGTGCTGTATAAGGAGCATAATTGAAATGCATAAAAAGAAAATCTGACCAATAAATCAAGTGCTCTAAAGAACGTGAAATTCTTTAATGAAAATCACTGGCATAACATAGCCAGATTTCAGAAGAAGTGATTTTTTAACAGGTTGAAGGGGGAGTGAAATTGGGAAGAATTTGCATTTAAACCTCCCCCCAAACCAAAAAACCCACCAGGCAGAAGTGAGCTTCTCTCACACCCATGTCCTCCCTCAGAGCTGGAGACAAACAAAGACCAAGCTTGGTGCAATGGTATCACATAGGTTTGGGGTGGTAGAAAGGAGGAGAACCTCCCAAGATAGGAACACTTACCAATGAAGAAGTGATTGGTCAGAAAGGAATGGGACTCAGAGAATCCACTGTGCTACAAGATGGTTTATTCACTTTCCTTCTGATAATTTTGCCCACTGGAAGACAAGTTAGCTCTAGGAGTACATATGAAAGGCTGAGAGGCTTTAGGGTAAATAAAAGGGGATTATCTATGATTGCAAGAGAGGAGCAGTAATCTGAAGAGTGCTTATAGCTCTTCTGCTGGAGCACTAAGTTCCACAGGCTGGGGCTTCAACAAGGAGCTCCACAGGTCAACTCCTTGACCAGCTTCTCCTGCCAGCTGGCATCCTGGGTGAGCTACTGCATTGTTCCTTGCATTTCTTCCTGCAAATCCTCTGTGTTAGGCTTTCCCAGCCCTGATCCTGGATCCTGGCCAGTGTCCATGTGCAAGTAAAGTCTGTCCATGTCCTGTGAAGTCTCATATGGGCATGTCCTACCATGCTGACTTGCAAAGCCTGGTGACTTGAAAAACCCAGTGTTCCATGACTCTGGTCTTACAGGTTCCTCCTCATATTCTGAGGGGGACATTGCTCCACTGAGACACAATGGGCACTGACATTATTACAGTATTACAGAATTACTGACAGTATTACAGAAGATGACTTATTGAGGGATTAAAGGAACTTAATGTTCCCAGACTAAATGCAAGCCATAAGAGATTGAATAAATGACTATATATAACTGAAGAGGGAAGAGCCAAGGGGAATGTAGTTGGAGCTTTATCATGGCCCATACGTGTGCAAATGCTTGAGCATGTTAGGAGATCAGACTGATTAAAGTAACAGGTTATAAGATACAGAGATCAGAGATCAGGGCTCAGTGTTTGAGCATGTCTGAATGGTTAGTGAGTTCAGAGACACAGATCTGCTCTTCCCTCAAACAGGAAAGAGGAGGCTGGGGGAATGGACACCTTTTTGCTCTATACAACTTCCTGACAGGAGGGTGGAGCCAGGAGACGGTCAGTCTGTTCTCACAGGAAACAAGAGACATGGTCAGAGGGAAAGGCCTCAAGCTGTGCCAGGGCAGGTTTAAATTGGAAATTAGGAAAAAATTCTTCCCCAGAAGAGTTGTCAAGCATTGGAACAGGCTGCCCAGGGCAGTGGTGGAGTCCCCATTCCTGGAGGGATTTAACAGACGTGGATGTGGCACTTGGGAAGATGGGTTAGTTGGCAGTGCTGGTGGAATGGTAGGACTCTATGACCTTAGAGATCTTCTCCAACCTAAATTATTCTGTGACTCAGTGATTTGAAGTCACAGATTCTATTTTCTCTAAACTCAGCAAGGAGATGCATCTCTTCCAGCTCCTCCTGAGTGGAAATCTGATTCCTTTCTTATTTAAGCAGAAGTTTTCAAAGCTCTCCTTAAGTAGCTATTTTTCTCTCCTTAATTAGGAAAGGAGAAAGACATAAAGCAAATGACATAACCACAGCAAAGCAGGACATAAATATTTATTACCCAGCTGAGTGTTGCTTAACTCCTTGGTCAGCTCTTCCAAGGAGCTGATTTGCTCATAAATCCAGAGGATGAGGTCTCCTTGTCCTAATAAGCCACAAGCAAAGACCCATGACTCTCTGCAATACAATTGCTTTGGTAATAAGCAATGCAACTGCTCTAGGGCTTAGCCTGAGATTGCTGGGGGCAGAAAATGCTCCCCACGTGTCTGGATGTCACCAGTGCACAGGTGTGACTCTTTTCACTAGTGAAAACCAAGAGTTCTTTGGCATGGCTAGTCTCCAGCAAGGACAAGAGGGCTGGATGGAAAACACCTTGAAACATCATCACTGGACCAGAGATGTCCCTGCAACAACTCTTCACAGAGTCATAGAATTGTTAAGGTTGGAAAAGTTCTCCAAGACCATTAAGTCCAACCATTCCTCCAGCACTTCCAAGCCCATCACTAACCCAAGTGCCACATCTTACATGTCTGTTAAATCCCTCCAGGGAATGGAGTCTCCACCACTGCCCTGGACAGCGTGTGTCAGGGCTTGACAACAGTTTTGGGGAAGGAATTTTCACTCGTAGCCAATCTAACCCCTCCGTGGTCCCACCATCCACCTCTCTGATGATGCTGGTGTTGCACAGTCCAGGAAGACCAGAAGCCCTGGGCCCACACATCTGCCCACAGAATTTTGGAAAGCACTGACTGTTTCTCACCAGGAAATATCCTGTCTCCAGGTAACAGTGCTGAAAGAATTAAAAACCTCCTTTGTTTTCTTGAAGTAGGCAGGGTCCTGACATTTGCAGCAGAATACAAAGCATGGGGAGAGATTTGTGTGAAATCTAAACCAGTTTTAGCTCAATTAAAGCAACTGATGCCTTTAGGAAAAGATCCCTTGGGTTTCACCAGAGCCCTGTTGTCCTGGTGATTTGGGGAAACGGAGTCTAACAGATCCCTTGTAGCCCAGCATCTTCCTAGGACTGACAAAGGGGAGGGATTATTTTTCAGCTAACATCTCTGATTTGCTTTGGCCAAAGGTTGTTTTTAGTTTTGTTCTGTAATTCTTGGCTGCAGTGACCTTGGTATTCGAAATGCCCCTTAGACATGTGAGTGAAGCCTTTGTATGTGGTCAGTCCTTTCACAGTGCTCATTGTTCAGTGCAGCCTGTTCACTGTATTATTCTGTATCCTGGTTACAGTGAGACCTTTGGTTTTCCCAGCCCTGCCATGGGATGATTTCTTTGCTTACCTGAGTGGTTTGTCAGTTCCTTGAGGATTTTTTTCCCTTAGATTTCTAATTTTTTTTCCATATAGTAAATTGCATCTCTTTGCATATGACAAAGCAGAGGCTCAGATTGTGCACCTGCTTGGAGATCTAAATGCAAAACAGGAGTAGCATTTCCTTTCTCTACACCATCTGCAAGAATGCACATGGATGCTCATCTGCCCCATCCATGCAGCATCCATCCGTGTCTTGGCAGAGGCAGGAGGTTGCTCATTTACTCATGTGCTCAGCAGTGCAACACCCTTGTGTTGTCTCCCCACCTCCTTGGCTGAGAGTGAAGCCCATCCACATCACATCACTTGCCAACAAAAGTGACCTGCCTGTGCTTCTCACTTCTACTTGTCCCTTCCTGCTGTGCACAGGATGATTTGTAGGGGGAGGGGGAAAATAAAACTGGCTTACAGGCATGAATGCCTCATTGTCTCTGCCAACATCCAAATATTGGAAAACTTGAAAGAGACAGGATCTTGAAGGCAGGATAGGGTCCTGAATGGAGTTTACTTTCCAGATTTGGGTGGTAGAAGCATGAAATTGTCACCATCTAACAGTGTTGTGAGTCATGATGGTTTAAAGTCCATGACACCTCCCTCTCCTCCCTGCATGGGATGGTGCTGTGCACAGCTACCACTGCCACTGTATGTTGCACAATCCTTTCTACTGTAACACTGGGTAGATACTGACAGGCGACTTTGCACTCTGCATTCCCCACTTGCTTCCTTCTCCTTACGCAGAGCCCAAGATGAAGGTTGAGTTTGCTCCACTGTCTGTGCCACTGCAGAGAAGGCTTCAGACAGCATCAGTGGTTCAATGGATCTTCAGCTTCCTGGGTCTAGGTAAGAGACATCTCTTTTGCTTTTTTCTGAGAAGCCAGAGAAGCTTTTCATAGAATTGCAGTATGGTTTGGGTGGAAGGGACCTTAAAGATCATCTAATTCCAAACCCCTGCCATGAGCAGAGACACCTGCCACTAGACTGGGTTGCTCTGAGCCCTGTCCAACTTTGCCTTGAACAGGGCCCCAGGGATGGGGCAGCCACAGCTTCCTTGAGCAACCTGTGCCAGTGTTTTTGGCTTCTTCTCACCACTTGATCAGAGTGTGGTGGCACTAAGGAAGTGTTTGGCTGCTTGCTTGTACATGGGAATATTTACAGGTCTTATGCAGCATCTAAACCTGGGTGGGGTTTTCAGCTTCTCTTGCTCTTTAGGTTTAGAGTTTTCCTGGTTTAAGCTCTTTCTCTGCTTGGTGTTAGGGATGGGAAACAAAATTACCATGCTTGAGGAATGGTACCATAGGAAGAGCGTTGGGGACTCTGCTTTGCAGCCCTAGGAACACACTTCACTTTTTACAGATGCCCCTACACATTCCANAAAGATCATCTAATTCCAAACCCCTGCCATGAGCAGAGACACCTGCCACTAGACTGGGTTGCTCTGAGCCCTGTCCAACTTTGCCTTGAACAGGGCCCCAGGGATGGGGCAGCCACAGCTTCCTTGAGCAACCTGTGCCAGTGTTTTTGGCTTCTTCTCACCACTTGATCAGAGTGTGGTGGCACTAAGGAAGTGTTTGGCTGCTTGCTTGTACATGGGAATATTTACAGGTCTTATGCAGCATCTAAACCTGGGTGGGGTTTTCAGCTTCTCTTGCTCTTTAGGTTTAGAGTTTTCCTGGTTTAAGCTCTTTCTCTGCTTGGTGTTAGGGATGGGAAACAAAATTACCATGCTTGAGGAATGGTACCATAGGAAGAGCGTTGGGGACTCTGCTTTGCAGCCCTAGGAACACACTTCACTTTTTACAGATGCCCCTACACATTCCAAAAGGCCATTTTTCCAAGAAAACCCAAGCAGTTTGAAGAAAAGACACATCAGCAAACTGAGATGCAGACAAAGTCCCTGCTTGGTGGAGGGCATCAGGTGCTGATGGAAATAACACACATGCAGTTTTGGATAGGATGATAAGGAAGTAAAGAGATGTGAGGCACATCATCAGAGAGTGCAAACTGTCTGGGGACATTAACAGCCCATCAGGCTGGAAGGTGACATCCCAGTGTTTCCTAGTGTTGGGGAAATAAAGAGATAGGAGTATCAGAGTCAGGCTGTCAGTGTAAAATGTCTGGGGCCATTTACAGCCCCTCAGGAACCAAGCTGAAAGGGAGCATCAGAGAGTTTCCCATTGTTATGCCATTTGTGAATCTCAGATGAGATGTGTGTAAAGCTCCTCATGTTTTGTGGCAAGACAGTTGTTGACTAGCCCCAAAACACAGCAGATCTTTGTATGTATCCTTGTGTGTGCTGCTACACAAACACCTCCAGAACCACACCTGCACAGAAAGCACAGGCTATGCTTCAGACACCCACTCAGTTTCTGAGTGCCCTTCCAAAATCTGCCACAGACCTGAGCCTGAATGGCCGTCTTTGCACCAGTATCTGATGGACCAGAGGACTGTGCCATCCTGGGCCAGACAGTGTAGCTCTTCAAATGTTTCTTGATATAGGATTGGCCATCACTCTTCTGAACTACACATTAGCCCAGTCTGGGCAATTTCAGAGGCCAGGGACTATTGCTGGTCACCAGGATGGGTGAAGCTACTTTTTTTTGTAAGAGAAGTGCCAAACAGCCACCCTTGGTGCCACTGTGTACTTGTGTTATAAACCCTGGGGGTCTTCCTGAGCAGAAGAGATCCCACCTGTTATCAACTTTCTGCCACCAGAGAACACCTGGCAGAAGGACACACAAATGTGCCATGGCAAGAGAGATGGAGATCTGGCAAGAGCCATGCAGCCTTAGACCCAGATGGCCAGAATGGGACAATTTGGGGTGCTCTGTGATTCCCTCTCTGTCCCTGCACCTGCATTTCCTTCCACAGTGCATGAGACAGTTGGGATGCAATAGAGATGTGGTTGCAGTGTCAAGAAGGGATCTAACAGCACAGCCCCATTCCCAGCATGGGTGTAGTTGGAGTTTATGGAGCTTTAACAGTGCTTTCCAATAAAACAATCTGTACTTGAGGTTTTTCCCCTCTTGATGTTGGGAACAAGCTGGCACTTGACTTTCCAGAGATGGAGATGACTTCTAGAGCCAGCAGAATGACAGCAAATGGCCAGGATGGAGGAAGCCTCTGCAGTTGTAGGAGTTACTTACAACAGAAGCTCTACACCCTGCAGGGAAATGCAGCTTGCTCTGAATGAGGATGAGACCCAAAGACACTCCTCCTCCCATAGCTGACCTTCCAGAGCCTATCATCTTTTCCTGGAAGAATTTGATTTTTTTTTTGTTTGGTTGGGTTTTTTGTTTGGTTGGTTGGTTTTGGTTTTTTGGGGGGGGAGGGTTTTGTTTTGTTTTGTTTTGTTTTGCTTTGCTTTGCTTTGTTTTTTTTTGTTTTGTTTTGTTTTGCTGGCTTGGTTTTGTTTTGGTTTTGTTTTTTTTTTAGTTTTGGTTTTGGTTTTTTCTGGTGATACAATCTGAAACCAAAAGCAGTTAAGAAATGCTCTTAAGAAGGGCACTAGAAAGGTGATAACAAAACCTTATGAATCAATTCCACGTAGTTTGGTTCATTTTAGAAAGATTCTTTAAACCTAGAGCTTTCCACCCAAAATCGCCCAGTTTAACAACTGCTTAAGCTAGATACTAAGAGATACCCTTATTTTAATCCCATGAGCTGCCAGACATTCTGTGTTGCACTGTTACAATCCTCAGGCACAGAGCTAAAACCTTCCAGGGGCAGGATTTAGCTGCCAGCTGCTCCTTTGTTTGGGAGACAGGCTTGATGTTTCTGCTGCCAGAAAAGGGCTTCTGAAAACACCCATTTGACCCTTTGATCCCAGCCCTTTGGCCAGAGATCCCAGCAGCCTTGATTCCAGACAGCTGCTGCTATGATTGTGCAAATGCATCCCCTGAGAAGCCAAGCACTGGGCGAGGGACTCACTCATTCCTGGCAGGATGCTGGGTGAGGGCAGCAGCTTGGCCCCAGTGCTGCAAGGAGCTCTGCTCCAGCAGCCCCTGCAACAGGCAGGCATTGTCCTGCCACTTTTCTTGAGGATGCTCCTGACAAGAGCACGGACACAAAAGGTTCTGTTTATTTCAGAGGCTGACAGCTGCTGGAGGAAGAGTGCAAGGTGTAAGAATGGGTTGTGGGGACCTCATTGCCTCTCCAGTACCTGAGTACTGACCAGTGCCCCTGGCCTGGAACCAGGCTACTGCAGAGAACTGAAATCAGCAGGCTGGTGCCCAAGCCTGCTGCACTGCTTCCTTCTGCCTCTCTCATTCCCACTCTCCACTGGGCATGGACATCCCTCCAGACACACCATGCAGAACCAGGAGTGCAGGGCTGAACCATGGCAAACAAACCCAGTGCAGGGGCAGTAGACCTGGGCATGCTGCCTCTGCAGACCCAAGCATACCCAACCCAGCCTTTGAACCCTTTGAGTCATCAGGGTTGGCTCAAAGGGCATGTGGTACCAGCAGGATCAGGCTTCCTTGGCAGCTGAGTGTAGTCCACAGTCTGCCCAGATGAGCTGTGCCCAAAGGTGCAGTATCTGGGTAGGTGGTAATTATCAGGGACTCCAGACTGGCACTGGGGACCTCAGCAACAGGCATCTTGGAAGCATTCAAGGCCAGTTTGCATATAATTGTGAGATAAAGCATGGATTTGGACCAGGACTGCTCCTTCACTTTGCAGAATGTACTTTGAGCTTTGCACAGTTTTGCAGCAGACCTGATGACGTAGCTCCCAGGGGCAGTAAAATTGTGTTTATTTATCATGTGGACCCTGGAGCTGCAGTTAATGTTCTGTGCAGTTCTTGAGAGTTATAAAGTCTGTGTATGTGGCACTTGAAAAAGAAGTGTGAGCAGCAGGTTGAGGGAGAGGATTCCCCTGCTCTGTTCCACTTTTGTGAGACACTGCTTTGGTGGAGTGGGTCCAGAGAAGGCCACAGAGATGCTCCAAGGGCTGGAGCCTCTCTCTTCTGGAGACAGGCTGGGAGAGATGGGGGTGTTCAGCCTGGAGAAGAGAAAGCTCTGAGGAGACCTTAGAGCATCTTTCAGTGCTATAGGGGCTCCAAGGGAGCTAGAGAGGGACTTTGGACAAAGGCCTGGAATAACAGGAGAAGGGAGAATGGCTTCCCACTGCCAGAGGGCAGGGTTAGATGGGATACTGGGAAGAAATTCTTGGCTGTGATGGTGCTGAGGCCCTGGCACAGGTCACCCAGATAAATGGTGACTGCTGCATCCTTGGAAGTGTCCAAGGGCAGATTTGAGGGGACTTCTATGATTCCATTAAATTGTGGCACCAGGTGCAAGCAGTGGTTCTTTATGACCTGCAGGATGCATTACAGGTTAGACCTCTTGTTAGACCTGTAGCTTTGCCAAGAGGTGCAGGTTTCTTCACACTGGAAAATTCTTAATCCTACCCAGGTGTCTGCTGCAGTGTCTCTACTTATAGGAAGACATACAATCCCATTTCAGCTTTAAAGGGATTTAAGCTCCTGTTAGATTATTATACTTTTTTCCCCACAGGAATTATTGGTACCATCATGACTGTTTTAAAAAGGGGCAAGGATTTGATTTACCATGCAAAGCTTGGTAATCAGAGTGACTTACAACCGAAAAAACAAAAGCTACAAACATGATCTACTTATTTATCCTTAAATAAAATCAAACAGGAGGTACATGAAGGTCTTAGATGAGAGCATCCTATTCCACTTCTCTGACAGGCCTTAGCTAAGAGGAGGTAGAGAGAGCAGGTATCGGGTGACTCCTCAAAACAGAAAAGATGTCTCAGAGCATGAAGGTGTAGGTGCATCTATATCACAGCTGAAGCTGAAGCTGAGCAGGGCATCTCCATCCTCATATCTTTCAGCCCTGAGTGGTGGATCTGTAATGAAGACTCAAAGTAGAACAAAATATATAAAACATTATGTAATCCATGAACTGGGGAAGGCAAGGGACTTAACAAATCTTTGGGGTTTTTTCAGCTCAGTCTTCTCCATCACAAGCAATACCAAGGCTTCCAGAGGGATGAGTGGAGAGATCACAGCTCTTCCCAGGTGCACATCTGCTTTACCAGATGGCATCTTGGTGGCCAGCATCACTTTCCAGTATCTGCAGACAGTCAGTGTTGGGCTTGAGTGGGATTTTATGTACCAAGGGATGCTTGTTTGCACAAAGACTTTTCTTATCTTGTTCCCATACCAAAACACAGGGTATAAGGGAGGTGGGAGGTCGAGGTCAAAGCTGAGCACTAACTGGAAAAAGTCCCAAGTCATGGAAGTCTTAGAGAATGAAATAGAGCATTCTTATAAAATTCATGATGACATCAAGTTGAAAGAACTGAAAATCTAGAGTCCAAGGTTAGAGTTGAGAAGTGGAGGAAAGGATCCAAAATCAATAATAAAAAACTCAGTAAAGAGTAAAATCTTATCTATGGGTATAAATCATGGACACAATTGAAATGGGGAATCATTAGCTCAAGATAAAGCTATTGGAGACCATACAAACTGGACATAGGACCCTTTTTGCTGCCATTGCAAAATATCAGGTGTCATCAGGAGGCATTAACAGGAGTTTTGTGGTAAAAAAAGGCCATTATCATTGCAGAGATCAGTCTGACTCCAGATAAAAGCAAGACAGCAAAGGGATAGAGGGCTGATCCATAAGAACACTGAATGGAGTGAGATCCATCAGTCCTTTGGGAAGAGTGAGACATGGTGGCCTTTGGAGAAATTGGTGGTTGGTACAAGGGAGGTGCTTGGTGTCTTTTCAGGTTCCTGGGGCAGATAGAAACCACCTCTGCATCAGAGGTGCCTTCACACTGAAAAATTCAGCAGCAAGCCCAGTGGAGGCTCCATCCCAGGACCAAAATGCCTCTCCAAGCGAACCATTCCTCTCCCAAAGTCCACCTAATCCAACTCCCAAGTCACTGCTGGCTTTTCTTTCAGCACAGTGCTGTACAGCTGCCTTCATCGCCCTCCTCTTCACTCGTTTTTGGCTGGTCAGTGCCCTCTATGCTGCATGGTGGTTTATAGACAGGGAGAAGCCCAGCAAGGGCGGGCGGCGGATCCACCTGCTCCGGAACTGCATCGTCTGGAGGTACATGAGGGACTATTTCCCCATCACGGTAAGTGCCACCTTCCCATCGGCTCGTCTTTGGTTCAGGGACCAGCTTTTCCTTGGAGTCTGGATACAGTCTGGGGCCAGCAGTCATGGCATGGGTGCTGGGAGTTTGCTGTTGAAGGATAATTTTCCCAGCTCCGAGATTACTCGAAGACACAGTAAAAAATGGGGATCACCATTTTCACAAACTGCGTCCTTCAATCATCTGGCTTTTCCACACCTATTTAATCTTGCTGCATTCCAGCTGTTAGGGAAATCTCACCTTTGTTTTCCATGTCTATATTGCAACATTCCTGCCCTTCAGGTTGCTCAGAATTTACTCAGTGGGCACAGGGCCAAATTTTACCCAAGAGATCCTGGGTGACCTGCGATGTCAGTGTCCCCTTCTGCTGAGGAAGAGGATGGATGGGTAAAGCTGGGTGCACACTGGGCAGTCTCCCAAAGCTGCTGTTTTCTTCAGAGGGACTTCTGTGACATTCTCTGATTTACTCAATGCATGTGGCTGGCCTTTGTCCTTACTCCTTTATCTGTTGTCCCCTTGGCATGCTATGGATGCATGGAGCAGCAGCAAGTCCTACCTCAGAGCTATCACAAGTTGGTACGAGTCTGAGCAAGGCAGCAGAAGAGCTCATGGAAAGGAAAGAGAGCTTCAAGGGTAGACCAGGCCACGGGAATTTCTAAGATAATTCCTTGAGGAACACATTGCCTGTTGAGAGAACTCAGTTAGGATGCACTCAGCTGATCAGAGATCACCCAGAGTAGGAAGCTGGGTGCTGCAGACCAGGATAGTGAAGTTGGGAGCTCAGAAAGCCAAAGAACCCACCAGCCCAAAGGAAAAAATAAGAACCCAGCCTGAGAGTCCATCCTGAATGGAGTAGGGCCTGGGATAAAGATTAGGGGGAGCCAGAGCAAAGTGAAGACCAGAGATGACATGCCCATCAGCTTTGCTGCTCAACTTGAAATAACCCTCTTCTCTGCTCTCATAAGATCCTACCTGGAAAACTGTGCACAGTTCTGGTGCTCCCAACATAAGAAGGTTAAATGGCACTTCTGGGGCAAGTCCAGAGGAGGCCACGAAGTTGATAAGGGGACTGGAACAGCTGCCCCATGGAGACAGCTGAGAAAGCTGGGGCTGTTCAGCCTGGAAAAGGTTGTGTGGAGACCTCCCAGCACCTTCCACTGTCTGAAGGGGCTACAGGGAAGATGGAGAGAGACTGTTCATCAGGAACTATAGTGATGGAACAAGAGGGAATGGGTTCAAACTGTAAGAGAGACGATTTAGATGGGATATTGGGAAGAAATTCTTGGCTGTGAGGGTAGTGAGGCCCTGGCACAGATTTTCCAGAGAAGCTGAGGCTGCCCTATCCCTGGAAGTGTCCAAGGCCTGGTTGGATGGTGCTTGGAGCAACCTGGTCTAGTTTCCAGGGCAGGGAGTGGAATTTTAAGGTCTCTTTGATACTGAAATTGGCCAGAAAATAAACTTTCTAACACAATTTGAAGCATTAGAAAGCAGGCATTCTCTATCTGTGCAGGACACATTACAAGGATGTCTCCTTTGATTTAATGTGTGTGGTGAGACTTTACAACAAGGTATTTATCCATTATAATCATACATGTTCAATAATGCATGTCTCCTAGCTAATGCATAAACATCATTTTTCCTAGAAATAATTTGCACTCATCTGCCTCCTACTGAAAATCATTTTATGATCCTGGAGGGTCCTCTAAAGGAATCTCCAGTGGTCCTATTCAGTGAATACTTCAATTTGAAAGGTGACTTTTCTTTGAACTTATTCTTTGGGTATGTGCTGTTGCTTCTCGTTACCTAACTTGCAAAAAAACCACTGTAGCCTTCTTTATATATTCCTCCACTGGTAAGCTACATTTATCGTCCACTATGCATACCTTTACATCCTTTTATCTTTTTTTTTGCTAGTTAGTCTTTAAGCTCTATTCAGCAACTTCAGGGGAACTGAAGATTTCTATTCTCTATGTTATTTATCACATTCAAACCCAAACCATACAGTAATTCCATGATTTCTGTGACTGTAATAATCATATGCAATGTGTATTCCGTAAATTATTTATTGCCATAAACCACCACTTGTGAAGTATTGGACCAACCTTTCTGCTGAAATTTAGATGCCAGCTCAGCCCAGCAATGACCCTTCTCCTGTCTCTTTCTAAAGGACATGGAACCCCACTCCTGAATGCCTCACTGCCTTCCGTGCCTGTCCTTTCTTGAAGGAGGAGCACTAAGACCAGTAGAGGGAGCATGGTATGGGGTTTGGCTGCAGCTCGCTGGGTGAGGGCCAGGAGAGCTCCACGGAGCATTTCTCCCCACTTCTCTGGGAGAAAACAGGAAGTTCAACAAAAGGATGGCAGAAAATTTTAAGATATATATCATATAGAGAGCATTATAAGCAAGCAATCACATAATACTATTTCTCCAAAGTATTTTCTCAGTCATAGAATTATGGAATCATAAAACGTTTGGGGTTGGAAAAGACCTCAATGATCTTGCAGTTCTAACCCCCCTACCATGGGCAGGGACACCTTTCACTAGACCAGGTTACTCCAAGCCTTGGCCACCTTGGTCTTGAACATTCCCAGGCATGGGGCAGCCACAGCTTCTCTGGACAACCTGTGCCAGAGCTTCAGCATCCTCACAGCCAAGAATTTCTGCCCAATATCCCATCTAACCCTGCTCTCTGCCATTTCTCCTTGTCCTGTCCCTCCAGGACCTTGTCCAAAACCTCTCTCCAGCTCTCTTTGAGCCCCTTTAGGCACTGACTCAAAGGGGGCTCAAAGGTCTCACCTTTCCTTCCTCAGGCTGAACAATCCCAGTTGCCCAAAGTCCCAGCACAAGGGGCACAAGGAAGTGAGATCTGGGACACAGACTGGGTTGGCATCCTGGAGTCTGGGCTGTATTTGTGTGTAGATGGAGTCTGTTAAGCCCTGGAGAATTAGGTATTCTGGGAAGATTAAGTATGACTCCTAATCCTACCAGATCCCAGCAGCAAACTTAGCATGGTCAAGTGTTTGGAGGCAGCAAGTGCTGCCTGCTGTCTTATTTTAGGAAACAGCATTAGACACTGCTTTTAAGGGATCCCTGTGCATGTTTGCTGTCTTGGAAGCAAAGAGAGGTTGAGATGAGCATCTGTTTTCTGGGCAGTATGAATCTGCAGTGTGCTGCAGTACATGGAGCATGCCAGTGCTGAACCAGGCTACCTCAGTGTGTGCAAGGTGCACCTCCTGCCAATATCACTCTTGCACAAGTACCACTTTGCTTCATCCCCCTTGGAACTGACTGCATTTTAATTAATGATTTGAGAATCAGAGTCAGGCAGGACCTGAATGAGCTTGAGTGTTTTTAAAAGGAGGATGAGAAAAACTGCAGTGAGACTCCAAGCCGGGGTCCAGTGCATTGGTCAGGGAAGTTATTTCTGCTTAATTTCCCTGCATTTCAAACCTCTTCTAATCTAGTTGTGTTGTTTTTTGTTTGTTTTGTTTTGTTTTGGAGTTTTTTTGTGGTTTGTTTTTTTGGGTTTTTTGTGGGGGGGGTTGTGTTGTTTCTTTTTTGTTTGTTTGTTTGTTTGTTTTTGCTTGGATTTTTACTTGTTTGTTTCTTATTTTAATTATTTTTGATTGTTTTCTTCTCTTTCTTTCTTTCTT
>VZRX01019689.1:0-39765 GCA_013398075.1 Notiomystis cincta
GGAAGGGCCGGGCCGGGGGCGGGCTGCGGGCTGCGGATAAACCCCCCGGCCGCCCCGCCCGGGAGGGCGGGATGAGCTCGGGGCGCAGGTAGTGGCCGCAGCTCGGGGAAGCCGCGCAGCCCGCATGGAGACCCGGCTCCTCCTCGGGGCGCTGCTGTGCGCCTGGCTGCCCCCGGGTGAGCGGCCCGCCGGGCGGGGAGGGGGGAGAGGGCAGGGCAGTGCTGGCCATCGCTAATCTGCCGCCCTTGCCTTGCAGCCCCGTCGCCGTGGGGTGCCCGGGCGCAGCTCCGCGCCGAGCGGGACCTGCCGCTGCCCAGGTAAGAGCCGGCCGGGGCACCGGGGGCTCGCTCTGGGCCGCCTGGGGGGATGCGCTGCCCGGGCCGAGCCAACCCTGCTTTTTGTCCCCTCTCAGCCGAGACAGCACCGCGGGACCCCGGAGCAGCGGCGGCCTCGCCGCGGCCGTGCAGGTGAGGGCGCAGAGCGGGCCGAGGGGGCGGCGGGCGGGTACCACGGCACCTCCTGGACCGCCGGGATGTGCAGCCTCCTGCCAGGGAGACCCCGGGAAGAGAGCAGCCCCCACATTGCGGCTGGAGTTCGTGAGGCGGAGGCGCTCAGGGGGTGCCGGCTTCCCAGCGCTGCCGCCCGGAGAGACCCCTCTGAGGGGGGCTGGCGGTGCGGGACAGAGGGATGGGCGTTGTGGTTGTCATCGGGGTATGTGCTTCTTGTACATTGCTGTGATGCCACCGGTCTTTCTGGTGGCTGTTCCACCCTTGGTGGTTCTTCAGGACTTGCCCTCGAACGTGTATTTTTTCCCAGCCACGAGGAGTGTCAATCCTGAAGGAAAGTTCAGTGTTAAAGCAGCGAGAGAAGATCGCACGACTGTCTCTAGATCTTTAGCTTGTTCAAGAAGTGGCGTTGTACAAAGCATCCTTGCTCGAGGGAAAGCTGAGGTCTGGTCTGGCTCATCAGCAACAATCGCTTTGTGGGAGCCTTTCTGCCTCTGAGTAGAGGTAAACGAGCTGGCAGTATCGGGTCACTCCAGCTCAGCACTCAGGTTTTTGGACGTGGTTTATCTTGGCAGCTCGACTGTGTCACTCATGGCACGTTGCTGAAATGTAATTAGGGTGTGTGGTTCCCCCTCCCTTGTTCGAGGGTGGGAAAAGGAAGGATTGCTTTGTAGTCCTTGTTTGTGGCTCCTCAGAGGGAGTCACCTTTCTTTCTGCTTTCTCCCTGCTCTTTCTGGGAAAAGCTCAGCAAAGAAAAAATGACACATAACTGCACACCAAGTCAACCACCAATAATGGCAAATGCTCCTGGATTTAGGTTCCCACCAAGAATTCAAGATCCAGTAATAAATGTTTTGTTTCTTTCTGGGCTGGCCTACTGAGCAGAAATCTTCAATAAGGAGTATGTTTAGGAGGCAGGAGAAAGAAAAAATAGTGGAGTCTTTAGAGTGTACTTTTTACTTTACAGTGCAGTTTTTTGAGAACTTTAGAGTAAGCCAATTTGAAACAATGATCTTACTAAAAATGGTAAATCTACTGAGAGACTGAAGACACTTTGAGGTGTCTTGTTTATAGCTGCTGTTTTCTTTGTTCTTTCTGAAAGGAGCCTGGAGTGGCCGTTTATAACATTTCACCTACGACAATGTCCTTGTCTCGGAACAGGAGAATTCACAGTATGAAGTGTGGACCATCCAGTAAGTTATTTATGTTTCTGCATAGAGTAACTTCTCTTGTCCCTTATTTTCTGCACTGTTTAATCATTCTTAGGAAGAAAAAAAATCCTAAAATAGCAAATACATTAATGTATTAGCTTTTAATTATTTTAATCAATTACAAGGAGGCTCTACCTTGTTTGGTCTGAAAGGTCCCCAGGAGTGTGGAAATCTGTCATGGAGTTTCACCTAGCTTTAAGTTTACACCTGGTTCTGGTTTGATAATTTGAATGTCTGTTCCTGACTTCAGGTTTTGTAATAAAGAGTTTTTAGAAGGGAAATCTTCTCTTGTAGTGTGATATACCTAAGGGTGTGATGTTCAGCCACCATTAAACTGTGTGTCCAGTATCTCTTCTGTGCTTGGAGGTTTTTTGTTTCTTTTTGCTGAGGTAACCTGCAGATGCTTTTTGGGTGTACAGTCTATGGGTTAGCAAGATAAGGTCCTTTTGGCCACCAGCTTGCAGTGGTGGATATTTGCTTGAGGAATGTGCATCTTTGCTTTTTTTGATTTGTCTTATTTTCAAAAGTGAAATGGACCAGCTCAAAATATCTTTGCTAAAGGGTAAAGATTCTCTGTGTTAGCTCTGCAGAGGGTTTGTGTTGTGCCTGTTTTGTACAAAGGAGAAGAATGAGGCAAAACAATTCAGAGTAATTTTACTTAGTGATGCAAACCCTCTAGTTCCTTTTCAGTCAGCCTGATTGCATTGGCTGTGGGACCTGCCTTACAGTGAATAGTCTCAGTTTGCATCCCATAGCCTTTTTACAGCCCAAAAGGCAATACTGGTGTGTGGGATGGACTCTTACCAGTTGTGCTTAGGGTTGTGTCATCTCCAAAAGCTTTTGATATTTTTAATACACACTGTTTTCAGAAGCTTTTGAGAACTGTGTAGGTGAACATGAAGGAATAATACAAAAGTTTAGGGAAGCATAATGGTGCTGGAATGAAAACTATTGTCTGTGAATCTCTCTCCAAAAAAAAATCATAGATATGCTGTGTATGATAAAATTGCTTTAGAAACTACAATAGTAAAAATCCCTCTGTTTTTGAGGGTTGTACCATCTTACTGACCAAAAAGTTGTTATGCTCTCTTTTTTTTATACTAAATAAAGCAGCTTACAAGAAAAGCTATGTAGATCATGCTGAGAAATTTGTTGTCATCATAGTTGTTTGTTTCCCTGGATTTAGTTTTTGCCTAGTGAAATTTTTTTTTAATTGGGACTAATAGGTTTAATTTTTTACTTCAGATCTGGAAAAAAGCTTCTGAGATGCATTGTGTTACTGTTCAAGTGAGCAATAAAACCCACACACATAAACCCTTTGCAAGACTTCTATTAAAGAGCTTTAGTCAAGGGTTTATGTGCAAGTTTATTGCTTCTTAAATAGGCCTAATATTTAAGAAATGGAAGAAGAAATTGGGGCTAGGGAGACCAAAATATTTGCAAATGTCCCATGCTAACCCATCACATGGCTAAGCTTCTAAAGGAGGATGCAGTTATGATGGCAAAAATTAGGTTTTATTGCTCTCTGTAGATATAACAGTACAAAAATTTTCTTTCTAATTTGTATTTCTGTGAGGCAAAAATATTCCAGATGTGTTTTGCATTTCTGATGCACTTGTTTTGGAAAGGCAGTGTTGTTGAAGACACACCTTAAAAATTATTAATGATTGCCTATACTTGAAGGCAAATAAAATCAGCATTATTGAATTTTAAACAGTGGAACACAAAGGCTTGGAAGCTTCCTTTTCAAATCACAATGAATTGTGTGGCAAATGGAATCTATTGTTGTCTCTGTGTGAAAGACACATTAAAAAAACAAAACAAAAGAATAACTTGATCTGTTTTGTACAGTGCTCCAAATACTTTGAAAAATGGTTTTCATTTTTGTCTCTCCAAGTTAGAGAGATGGAAGCTGTTCTAACTCTGCCCATGGAGTGGGATTTGCAAACATCTGGGGATATATGAAATAATAAACCTTCTTTGTTTTAAACACCTGAACAAGCAGGAACCCAAATCAATGACCAAAAACCCAAACCAAAACAGCAAAGTAGTCTGTCAGCTGCTTTCTCTACTTTACCAATGTCTCTAAGGAAATTCTTCTTTGGAATACTTGTAGAACTGTGATAATGAACTTACATTTCATCCTATTACAGCCAATTCCTGCTGCAATACCAGTTTTTCCCGAATTCTGTAACTCTGTGAAGTTACAGAACAAGATAAATCAATGTGTTTTATGTGAAATGAGTGCATGACTTCTGCAAGTGATCTCTTTACCTTTTATTAATAAATTGAAAGAATTTCAGAAAGTGATGTTGTGCCTCATCTGTCAATGGAGCAAAAAATGTTACAGCACAAGCAAATGCCAAGAGAGAAGTTCTGTGTTAGGGTCTTGTAGCCAGAGAATGTAGGATTTGACATGTTTATCAGAATAATTGAGGTTAACATGTAGTTTATGTAGCTCTTAAACTTTTAACTTCCTTGCACACAAACCTTTTTTCATGCAAAATTGAAAAATAACAAACAGATGTAAAAAAACCCCCAAGCCCCAAACAGGAAACTCCTGAGCATGTTAAGAACCTGGGACAGACAAACCAAATTATTTTTGGAAGTATTCAGGCTTCTGCTGAGAATTTCTAGCATTCTAAACACTGCAGATTTTCTTGTGTTGAAATCTTGTAGCAGGCACGAGTGCCTGTCATAGAAGATGTTTGTCCTTTAAAATATCTGCTTGAGAACTGATTTCAGATGTAGCAGAGCAGAAAAAACACAGCTACCTGGAAAGCCCTTGGAATCGAAGGGTTAAAATTGCATCTCCCTCCCCCAGTCATTCAGAATCCCCGAGAGGAAAATTTTACATCCTAGAGCAAGGATGTGCTTGGCCCTGGGCTGTGTTGCATCCTGTATGCCAGGGAAAACCTGTGCCACTGCAGGCAGGTGCTTTCAAGGGCTGTGAAGTTGAAGGGTAGAAAAATAATGTAAAAAAAAATTTGTATTAATTCTCCCATGGTCAAAGCTATGCAACCTGAAAGCTTGAAATGAAAGCCTGCACCTAAAGAAAGTGTGCAATGGAAATCATGCAGAGTTAAAAAAATACAAAATTTCAAGGATGTTGACAGCAAAAATGTAAATATTACATTTCAGTCATGCCTTCTGCTCTTTTATGCATGATTTTGGGTCTAATTTAAATTCTTGCAGATTCTTATCCTGATTTGCTTTTTCACCTTTCCATTCAAGAGTAAAATTTGTTGATTTTAAAATGATTGATCATTTAAGTACTTTGGTTACCTTCTGACTCTTCAACTGAACTAATCTTCAACTCTTGCATAGCTATTTTAAAATGTGTAAGTTTTAAGGAATTCTGAAAAATACATTTCCTGTCTATTTCTGTAAATGACTCCAAATTTTTAAAACTGTTTGGGTCAAAGTTGATATCTAGGCAGAATCATAGGAACTGAGGGCATGGGCTGGACCTTTTATCTGCCTTGCTTAAGCAAAACTTTATCACTTCAGATCTCTTAATTAATCCTTTGCTCTTAAACTTTTCTGTCCAAGTGAATCTAGTAATGAATACCCTGAAAGGAAACATTCTGCTTTGCATTAAACAATGGTTTTTCCACTCCATGTCTTAAAAAACAGCAAAATACAAAATACAGAATTTCAGCACTAGGAAGTACTTAATGTTTTATAGAAATACACTGATAGGAAGGTACCCATCTTCAAGAATTAAGAGTGTACTGGTGATAATGGTGCATCACTGTGAGGTCAGACCTGAGCTCAAGACTCTGTGTTCATGTGATAGTGAAAGGAAAAATCAAGTATTTCCAAGTTGATGTCTATGGTAATTTGAGCCAGATGTTTTCTTGAATGAAAGCAAAAAAACTTTCATTTAAATGTTTCTTTGATTTAGTATCTTATCTTTTGTGTGGAATACACAGAGAAGATTTCATTGCAGTTACCTCCTTGTGCTCCAAGAGGAGAGTGTTTCTTTAGTGGCTCTTTCTCCCTTCATGCTGAAGGGCTCCACACAATATAAATAACTTATTTTATTCCTAATGAGCATGTTGGATCAGAAGACCAAACCATGGATGAGCAAGCCAAGACATAGAGTTCCATTAGAACTGAAATAAGTTCAAGAGATCTTAAATGTTCATTGGAGAAGAAGTAAGGTAAGAAAGCAGACAAAGCTAAGTGTGCACCACAGCAGAGCTGCAAACCCCAAAAATATATTGCATCAATAATAATATTTCAAAATAAATGTGTATTTTGGTGAAGATGCCTCTGAGCAGCTGTCATGATGCTGCTAAGGAAAGTCTGTGTGAAGTGTGGACACTGCTCTTCAGAGCCCCTTGCAGTGATGTACAGAAGGGCTGGATTACAGCCACACTTCTTCAAAGGCTGTGATAAATGATGGGCTCGAGGTTCTGCTACTGCTCAAAGAAGAATTTATAGGGAGGGTGAACCAAAAAGGAGCTCCATGTGCTCTAGGGACTAAAATAACCCTATCCATGGGGCTGCAGCCTATTCAGGGCTTAGGCAGTTAAGCTGAGAACAGCAGAAGGATTCAGACCTGTGGTGCAAGGTGATCCCAAGTCTTGACCTTATTTGATAAAGAAGGAATTTGAGGCTGGTTGCTGTATCACAGCAATGGTGGTGTTGTTATCAGGGTGATCTGCAGGTTCTAGTGACAACACTGGTCAGAAATCCCATTATTACTTATGTGGCTCAAATCATCAGGCCTACCATTTTCTGCTAGAAAGGTCTCACCAGTTTTCAGTTTCAGATTCCAACCCAGTGCACTCAACTGGCATAATGTCAAAGGGGAAAGTGAAGCTGAGGAGTTTTTAACAGGTGTTGCTTTCAGGTAAATGGAGGACAAAATCCTCTTCCGTAAGTTTTCCTAATTTTAGCTTTCACTTAGTCTTGATGTTTTTTCCCTTTCTGCAAGTATTGAAATGTTTCTCACATTTCTAGGGGAGAGATAAACTTTTGATGTGGTCATATGGGTTAGCTTATTTGGAGAGCTCATATTCCTTTAATGACAAAGATTAGAATGAACTCCTTGTTACAGGTTATTTATTCTGAGTACTTTGGGAAGTATTTCTGTGTTAATGGAGCAGAATTGTGTGATTAAAGGAGGCCACATTCACAGTAGTAGGAGCACTAAATGTGATCTGAAATTGCTGCTTTCCTCATTACCTGCTTAAGGATAACTGATGTTTGCACACACAGCTGTTTCTATGCAGTGCAGGGAAAGACACTTAACAGTGGTGTAAAAAGGGATATAAACAAATACAACAGCTAAGATTATCATATTGTCTTAGAATCATGCACACACAGACAGAAGAGATCTTCATGAAGAAGAAGATGCTCGTGATTGAGTAATTTGTTTTTTTGGTTCATGTTTGACTAAGACCCTTTCTCTCTAAAAGGGAGCCAGGGAGATCCTTCCCAGTGACTGCAAGGGTCCTCAGGTCAGCTGACTGTTTGCACAATCTGAACAAACACAGCTTGAAGCAGGTTACCTGAGCCATGCTTACAGTGGGATCATTCAACCTGAAACATCAAAAGGGGGCTAACTTCCTCTACAGCTTAGAGGAACATGACTTGCAGCCTAATTGCACATTATTGTAACTGCACAGGCAGCAGGGCCTAATCTTAAGAGAAGCAAAGAACAGAGAGCAGAGCTCTGGTTACACAGGTCTCACAACACTCAAGATGAAAGAGATCAATGTCAGCCTCTCTTGACAAGAGGAACAGGCTTTTGCATTATTGACAAGATTGGTCACTGTGAGCATGTAAATGAGATGGCTCAGTCAGTGTGAGCAGGGACCTTTCTGCATGGTTGCTTGCATTCTTTTTTATTGACCTCATGCTGGCCAGGCAGGGAAAGGAAAGGAGCAGGATACTTGGGCTAGCAGGCAAAGAAGGCCTCTTACTTTATCTAACTGCCTTGTTCTTTTGAGCATGGCCTTTATTTTTTTGTTTGTTTGTTTGTTTTTTTTTTGTTTGTTTGTTTTGGTTGGAGAGTGAGAGACTGGATATTTTGGATATTTGGGTATTTTGAAAGTCTTCAAATAATTGCTTAGTATTTATAATGTGATTGCAAATGGAAATGGTAACAGCTTGAAGTTGAAAGGGAGTAAGTTTAGATAAGATATAAATAAGAAATTATTTGCTTTAAGGGTGGTGAACCTCTGGAATAGGTTGCTCAGAGAAGCTGTGGATGCCCCATCCTTGGAAGTGTTCAAGACCAGGTGGGATGGGGCTTTGAGAGACCTGGTCCAGCAGGGTTGAAATAAGATGCTCCTTAAGGTCTCTTCCAGCCCAAACCATTCTGTGATTATTTTTCAAGAATGATGTGTTTGTCAAGGTAAAGAAGGCTGAGCCTTCAGTTTGTGTCTTCCTGAAACAGTTTCTTCTGAGTAACTTCTCTGCTTTCTGTAACAAAACCAATCTCAGTGTGTTTTCTAAAGTACAAAAACTACTGTGATTGTTTAATAGTCAATTGTTAAAATTAAAATCCATTCCTAAACAGACTTTATAGGAGCAGACATTAGCAAAATAAGTAAATGGATCACAATCCTTAAAGATTTAATCACAAAGTTTAAATTTAGTAGCAGGAAACTTTGTTTTTGCTTGTGCGCATTTTTTCTTCAGATTATGAAAACTTTTGTCATATTTTGATAAGGATCTTCACAGGGAAAACAGAAATTTAAACAACCCAACACCTTCTTCCCCCAAGCCCAAACCTGTCCTTGCAAGTCAGGGATCTGTGTCTTTATGGAAAGTGTGGTTGGTGTACTTGGAAGCTGTAAGACAGGAGGGCAGGGATGTGCAGACACCAGCTGGGATCAGAACATCTGTATTTCTCAGGCAGTCTGTGGTCTGTGCTCATCCTACAGAGCCTACCCACAGGGTGCTGCTGGCCTTTTTTGGGACTGAAAACATGTCAGACTAACTGATGTCACAGATATTTTGGTTGGGCTTCTCTAAATGTGCAATAGATTTATCAACCTGGCTGTATAACTTGAGTTAAAGCTTTGAAGTGTTTCCTTTTGGTGGGCCCAGTTGGATCTCTGAGACACTTTAATGCTAACTTAGCAACCTCTATGATTCTCTGAGTTATATTCAGTGAAAGAACTGGGTCTTAAGAAAGAAAACTACCAGAATTCATTTTTGACATGCCTTGTTTTTCCCACTCAGATTCCCTTAGATGTTTTAATGGAGGTGAGTGTGTCTACAGAGAGCTGTGCAACTGCAGTCGGTTCAATGCGACGGGACTGAGATGCCAGACAGGTGTGTCAAGAGAGAATCTGACTGGGTTTTTGGGATTGCACTCATGTTCCCACAGCTACAGTGACTGCTCTCTGCCTAAGGGTTCCCCTCATGCTGTAGCATTTTCTCCCTCCTTTCTTTCATGTCACATTTCACGGCATGTTGCACACACTGCCCCATCTCAACTCCTGCTTGTACCAAAAAGCCAGTGCTGTGTCTCAAGTGACTTTCCTTTTGTTAGTGCCTAACACAGGTGCTGAAAGAGACCACATATGCAGGACATGGGGCCAGTATAATTTTGAGACTTTTGATGGACTCTACTACTACTTTTCTGGGAAATCCACGTATGCCCTTGTGAGACATGCTGAATTAGATGAACAGAGCTTTTCCATACAGGTAGGGAATGGTGTTCCTACATTCCTGTGAGTTGTTGTTGAGCATGCTAATAATGTGTTCATTTGAAGAGATTAAGAATAATTTGAGATGATAATAGGAGGTTGTAAAATGTAATCTAGATGTGATTTGAACTTGATGTGGGCTATCAGTTATCATAGTGTAAAATGTAAATAGCTGGAATAAGTCCTTCCAAAGGCTGCTTTGTTCACTCAGCGCTGTGAAAAGACCACTCCATGGCCATAGCTATGAAAGCTCTGCTCAGTTTTTTCCACAAGAAGGGGACCAAACTTCTTGTTCTCATGCTGAGTGCAGATTTGGGGATATTAGTTCTGTTGTGTAAATTACAAAGACTTTGATTAAAACCTCAACTTTGTGATTTTATTTGGCAGGTGAATAATGATCCTGAATGCCGTTCTTCTCCTTATTCCTGCAAAAGATCCATTAGTTTGTTCTTTTCTGGAGATGATCAGATAAAGATGAGCAGTGAAGTCACCTATAAAGGATTTGGGTAATTGCAGTCATGTTTCTAATGCTGTAGTTGCCTTGGAGTTAATATCCTGGTACCATTTTGATAACAGAGAGGTAAACTTATTCCTTGAAATTCCTTGGAAAAGCATCCAGACCACAGCTGCAGTAATTATTCTTCATTTACAGAGCAGTGTCTGAGGAGGGTGATACCTAAATTAGTGGTATATAGAATTAAGAATCATTTGTTTTCATGATTTTTGCTGTTATTTGCAAATTCCTCTGGTTTAGTGGAGTTATTCCATAATTACAACAAGGACTTAGTTGTATGAGGAAGTCATTACATCAGCAAGTAATTTATTTTTAATGGTTGCATTTTCTAACTAAATATTATTTTTTGGTTCTGTGTGCCATTCCAGAGTACAATTACCTTTTGTTATGGGAAACTTGCACATCCAGAAGCTGGCTGAATACTTCCTAGTCAGGCACCAGTATGCCTTTACTCTGGCTTGGGATGGCACATCTGCAGTGTACATCAAAATGGCACCAGAGTACCTGGGCAAAACCCGTGGGCTGTGTGGAAACAATAATGCTGTTCTGCAGGATGATCTGGAAACCAGTTATGGTGAGTATTTAAGGCACTTCCTCCTGTGTAATGTCGTGGTTTTTTGGTGTGTTTTTTTTTTTTTTTTNAGAGAATAATTTCCACTAAGTGGTTTTTTTTGGTTGTTGTTGTTGTTTTTGTTTTTTTTTTTAATTTTTTAAAAATTATTTTTCTTTTTTCTGGTGACATAAATGCAACATTGCATAGTTTTTAGTTGTAAAGCTGATCAAATTTAAGATAGGTGACTTTTGAAATGGAAAACAGGATATGGAAATACTTCTGCTAAATGATATTTAGTGAATAGGACAGATTTTGATATAGGTGGGGCTCTAGGGAGGAAGATCTTAAAGCTGTCTTACTCAATTACCTGCAGTGGTAATTGTACTTCAGTTTCCTGGGACCTGAAAGGTAAAATCTTTTTTAAATGTTCACTGCCCTTTTAGAAAGTTTCCAGCCTGTGGAAGCCTTAGGTATTGCTATTGGAGATGAATTAATAATTAGTAAACCAAATTAATGAAAACTGTCAAATCCTGCTTGATCTGGTATTTCATATGTGCCAACACTTTCAGTATTAACCAATGATCTTTCAATGTCAACTTCAGACACTTCCAAAAGTCTTGGCTTTCAGTAAACAGTGAGTGAAGACATCTGTAAAATGAGTAAGAAAAAACCAGGGAAAAAGATCAGGTCCCTTGAAAAGTATCTCAAGTTAGGCCATAAAAATTTCTGGAAATCATTACTTTGGGCTGTTTAACTGTTGTCTCCTCCTCTTACCCTTGATATTTCTGTAGAGCATTACTTCAGATCTCAGAGTGGATGTGGTTTCCTCTGTTGTTCATGCATTTCACTCAGCTTCAGAAAGCACCAGCCCTGCACTGTCAGGTCATTATCCCCACTAACACTTTTCTCAGTAAATCAAGTAGTTTATATTAATACCCAGGTCCAGGGGTCATTTCCCCAGAGACTCCACCTTTCTCAGTGTCTCAGTCCCTTAACTAGTGAATTCACTGTGCACAAGCCTTTCCCACTTAGCTTGGGAAGCAGTAGCAATAAAGATTTGGCAAAGTATGCATTTGTGGGTAATCCAAGCAGTAATCAATGTCACCACCTGTCCAAAGAGGATAATAATAATAATAATGATGGATTAGGTGGTTTAACCTTAGTACAGACATTTCTACTTAAATTAAAGAGTCCACCTGTATTTGGCTATTTCAGACAAAAATGTTGTACCATTGCAATGACCTAGGAATGCCTCATCTTTCTTGGGTTTTAGACTCCCTCTTGGGAGTTTCATATGAAGTAACAGCATAGACATTGTAATAAATTAGACATAGAATAAATTGTACAGTATGTACAATTTATTAAAGCTTTTCTTTCCTTTATTCCAGTCATGGACTAAGGCAGGCACAGTCCTTCTCTTTAAAGCCCTTCCTTGCCTGAGTAAGCTTCTTTCTGCCATCCTAAATCCAACTTCTGTAGCTCCTTTTACAAGTATTTTTTGCTTCTTGAAAGGACCAGATGGATTTCAGCTGATTCACTTAGCAGTAGGAAGGGTCAGGTGTTCCCTTCCTGATGTGCTTTGATTATTGAAACGTTTCCCTGGGAAATCCTCTGGAAACACTTTGCTCTTCCAAGTCCCTGTGTGACTCTGTGTGTGTGTGTGTGTCTTGCCTAGGAAAACTGACAGATGATGTAACAGAATTTGCAGAGAGCTGGCAGGAAAATCCTCCACAAGGAACACCTGACTGGGATAAATCCCTTCTCAATGAACCACCGTGCCTGACACAAAGCCATGAATCTCTGCAGGTTTGGATCAACACAAAAGGATTATTGACATAGCTGGTGATGCTAATGGAACAAGAATTTGACTTAATTTGAGTGTTAAGTGAATAATTTGGCAGCTCTTAAACTTTGAAGGAGACTGGAAATAATCTCGCCTTTTTTGGGAGAGGTTCATTAAATGCTTGCTGCAGTGGATCTTCTTTTATCTTCTAATCACTTCTCCCCCCCACCCTGCTGTCCCTCTTTTCTTCTGTATTTAATTCTTGATCTTTTCAAATATTATACTTTTTGTATACTTTTGTGTTTGACTATGAGGCTGAATGAGTGACAAGTTGTAAAATATGGGATTCTTCTAGAATTAGTATCCATTCCGTCCTTTAGGAAGGATAGAAAGAAGCAGGGAAGCAAAACCAGAGTCAGAGCACAGTTAATTTGGCAGTGTTTAAAAAGAGAGTTATTGTTGCTTTTTTCCATGACATTGAATTATTTTTTTCTTTTAATTAGTATTTTCAGGATATAACCCTTAAATTAAAGTGCTTTGAAACTAAAGCTGATGCCAGCTATGGTTTATTTCTCTTGCCTTTAACAGTGTAATTCAATTAAAGTGAAGGCTTTTTTCAGGTCATCTTGGCTTAATTGCAAAATGATCTGTGCTCTTTTTGGGGAAGGGATATGTTTTACTACCACTGGTATGACCTTGGATAAAAGATCCAGTGTTATGGAAACTCTGCCATGGAGAGCAATATGTTGCTAAACACCACTTCTGTTTGGTGAGAGGAGAGTGATTCCTAGACACAGACAGATGCCTGTTCTGATTTTCCACATCATTCTATTTTATTCTGCTTCTGTTTACTTTTGAAAACCTCATTACAACAGCTGTCTCTTTCATTTCAGAGGGCATATGCTCTGTGCAATACCCTGCTACATCCCCCATTCAAACAATGTCATGAGTATGTGAGTCCTCTTTCCTTTATGGCAAGCTGCACAAACGACCTCTGCATGTAAGTGAATGCTTCTGGCTAATTCCAAACTTATTATAAAAAGCCCCATGGTCTTTCTATTGTAAGAATGAATTATGAATGTTAAATGAACTGATTTGTGGCTTTCTCTGCAAGTTTTCTCTGTAAGTTTTTATCTAACACTGTTCTGTTATCTTGCTTTTCTCACTTGTTCTAGTTGGAATGCTGTGGAGTTGTTCCTGTTCTCTTTGGTATAAGAATGGCCAAAGTCAGGCCCAGATATTGTCCTCATGTGTTAGTCCATCTCCCCTGAATATGTTCTCTATTTTGATTCTGAGTATGCAAAACCCTTAGGTGCTTTCTGCCATTCTGAAGCCTTCTTACTATAATGACAAGTCATAGTGAAGGGGTCAGTGTGGCTTCTGCAAGCTGCATGGTAATCCATTGAAAAGAGGAATTTGAGTGCTATTTGAACTTATGCTAACGTTTCATAACCTGCTATACTCCTGGTCCAAGCAGTTTTGACTAGTTAAATTTAAAGAAAACAAGGCAGGTCAGAAGATAATTTCCATTTCTTGCACCTTGCTGTCTCACTAGTAGAAATTTTACACTCCCTTCTTGTCAGTTTTCTGCAGGATGTTATTCCTGCTGTAAAAATCAAGACCTTTATTGAAGTCTCCTTACACTGCTTTATTTCTGGCTTTTGTGGATTTATTCAGAAGAACAGTGTCAGGTCTCAAACACATTGATATTTATATTGATGACCTCTCTTCAAGTGTGGCAGGAAGATTTAAAAAAAAAATTATTATTATTTTATATTTTTTTTTGTCCTTTTAAGATTTTTAACCCAGTCCAACAGCACAGTACTCTAGTCCATTGTTAAAGCAGATTTAAACAGTGTAGTTGAGTGCAATGCAGGAGCACTCACGAAGTTTTGAGTGTGTGTTTGAGTGGAGGCATACAATAATACTCCACTTTTTATTTGTGTAAGGTCAGCAGCTGGTGATGCAGCTTGGTGTCGAGCACTCACTGAGTTTGCCAGAGCATGTGCCCAAGCAGGAAAGCCCCTTCATGGATGGCGTGTGCACTTCCAGCAGTGTGGTAAGGCCAGAGCTCTTGCACTTGGAAATGCTGCTCAGTCATTCTGTTTTGGAAAGGGTGCCCTTCACAGTTTTATTTCTTTGTCTTTCTCTGATTCTGGACTCAGATAATTCTTAATGAAGCTGTTGAGTAAAAATCTCTTCAAGGGTACATAAATGCAATGGATTTTCTCTTTAATATCTGAATATATTTTATACTTTATACTTACTTTATACTGAATATATTTAAAGCACCAAGCTTATTACAATCTGACTCTTTAAGGTGATTAACCCTTTTTATTTTCACCGAGCTACTCTTTCAAATATTTTCCAAGTCTTCATGGCTTTATGATATATAAATGAGTCAATATGTCAATGAGTGTTAGAAATAAATTTAAATTGCACTTGCATAAGACTTCATCTTACAAGTCACATAATGTAAGTTTGAAAGAGGTTATCTGGTTTGTTCACCTGCCTAGAACACAGGACCAAAACTGCTTTGTCATTCATGACAGAGGATTTCCGCTGTGGTTCCAAAAAAATCACTGTTAATGGGTGTCCTGACCACTTCTGATGATGGTCTGAGTATCTAAATAGCTCTGCTGTGAGAAGGTGTAATTTAAGATTATTCCTTCTTGATGCACCTTTAATGGAGAGAATGTGATATGTAAATTTGTATCAATCCCGTGTGTTAGGAAAGCCATTGTTGTAGACAGTGTGTATCCAGAGACCAGAACTTGCCAGAAAATAAATACCTGAAAGAAACAGGTGCAGTGCAACCAAACCCCTTCCTGTTCCTGTATTTCAGTCGTTCCCTGTGCTGAGCCCTTGACCCACAGGGAGTGCATCCACTGCTGCCCTGTCTCGTGTCGCCAGCAGTCGCGGTGCGTTGGCAGCGAGCTTCACTGCATCGATGGCTGCTACTGCCCAGACGGTGAGTTCTGCTTCTCAGCTGCACTCCTGACTCCACAAAACCTTCAGGTTGTCCCTCTCCAAGGTTTGCATCCCTCTAGGACCTGGCTGGATTAAAGCAAGAGCTCCTACAGCAGAGTGCCAGCAGTGTGGGTAACTGACCTTGTTTTCCTTACTGACTTTTCCTCCCTGGAAAATGTAGGAGTAGATTTCAGCACAGATCCACATTCTAGCTGCAGAGCTACACAGTTTCAGTGAAAATGGGGTTTGCTCTGTTGTTACAAGGCAGCCATCCTCCTGATTGTGGTGGCTGCTGATTGTTTTTTGTTGGCAGGGGGGAGGATTATTTTGTTGACTTGGGTTTATTTTCCTGGTTAGGGCGCTTAGGGAAGCTCAAAACCAAAACACAAAACTCATTCCTGTGGCCAGAAACAGATTTTGATTCTTAGACTGTTGTATGATTCTGGCAAATGAGGTATTTAGCAGTGTGGTCTGTAGCAAAGCTTTCCCCTCATCACCAAAATAGATGTTGATATCCAGTTTTCCCCTAGTTACTGGCTTCTCTTGGGTACATAATTCTATCTAAAAGAGGACAGAGAAAGTTACACCATGGATCTTCAAGTCCTGCTTCTTATATATACCCTGATTATTTAGAAGTTTAATCATCTTTGTCATAAATGATGCCTTTTATGGTTTGGTAGAGCCTTTTTTGCTTCTGGTCCTCCGATCAGAAAATAACAATAATAATTATAGTAATAAGTAAAAAAAAAGGTAAAAAAAAAATTCATTGCAAAAAGGACCATAAAGGCAAAGATTTGTAAATGTGTTAAATAATAAGCCAAAGGTACTCAAAGCAGCATGGCTTGTATGTTTGGGTTTGTTATTTTGTGTGTGTGTGGTTTCTTCTCCTCTCACCCAGTATTAAATATTTGTTATTTGTACTATGCTTAGTGTATCTCAATAAATTTAGTGACTTTATCCCTGTAATATAATTTATTTAACACAATTCAAATGCAGTTTTTTAGGTGAAAATGGCTAACATAGTCTAGAGTTTTATTGTCATACATGACCCTTTGTGTTGTTCTTAAAAATAATTGTTAGTGCTCTGTTAGCCTTTTTTTCTTGTTATTTTATTCCTTTTAGGCTTAATTTATGAAAATGGTTTGTGTGTCAAGCCTATGGACTGTCCTTGTGACTACCATGGAAGTTCCTTTGAAATGGGTTCAGTGGTTTATGAAGAATGTAATAACTGGTTAGTAAATTTTCTTACTACATTGTGAACCAAATCCTTTAATGATCATAAGAAACAACTTCTTCAAGGTCTATTTCAGTTAGAAATTGGAGAATAAGTACTCACTTTTTCTGCATAAAATATTATTGTTCTATGTATATTTTGCAATTAAAAGCTATTAAGCTATTCATTTGGAAGAAGAGAATATTGCAGAGAATACTGTAATGTTTTAGTGCTGTTTTTCACTTTGAACTCTCCCTTAAAAAGAATCTAGAATTCAAGATCTTAACAGGAGAACTACTTTGACTTTGTTTCCTGCTTGTATTGTCTCACTTGGACATAAAGAACCTAATGTAATTTTGACATTAAGCCACTGTTTTGGAATTTCTAAGTTAACTTTATAAACTATTGAGGAAAATTTGTAGGAAGAGAAGATGCCTTTTATTTGGATCACCTTAACTGAAGAAAATAGATGAGCTTGCAGGTGTACAAATTTTTTTCCCTACAACAATTCCATTTTTAAAGCCATAAGATTCAAATAGTTTGTGTTTATTCTTCTCAATGTTTATTAATCCTGAAATTTTATAATGGTTATTAAGGAGATAAAAGAAAATGATGGTGACACTGGGTGCATGGATGAAATTTCATGTGATCATATCCTCATGACAAGGTTCCAGTCACTGTAAGGACTGGGATAACTCTGCTGTACCCTCTTGTAAGACTCAAGACACTTGGTGGTCATTTCATAGGAAGAACAACTGAGGGACAGCTGTGTATAAAGCACAGAATAAATGTATGAACACTTTTTGTTTTGATTTCAGTACCTGCACTGGAGGAAAGTGGATCTGTACAAATCTTACGTGTCCAGGTATGTGCAAGTCTGTAGTACATAACTTTGATAACTCAATTCTTAGTTCAAGTAAAATGTTGCTTTCAGACCATAATATGATATTTCACTATGTAATTGGCATTTTTATTTCTACCTACACACTCAGTAGATTAAATATTGAAGTGGTCTGGCTTATCATTTAACTGCATCAGTATTTCTGAAAATCAGTTCTAAGAGCCACGAATTAAATTCCTGTGATATGGGGATGACACACATTATTGCCCCCTTCTGGGGAAGGAGCTGTTCAGGTCCTGGCCTGGCATCAGGTAGGAACTGCATAACAAAAGCAAGGAAGAGTTTAAGTTCCTAACCATGTTCCTAATACCTGCTTGAAATACGAATGGAATTTTATGAATTATGGAACGTATCAGAGTGTATGAACTCTACAGCAGAAATAACTGTGGAGAGCACGCTGTCTTTGCTCCACACTCACATGCATTATTGACTGTGTTTCCAGCTGAGTGCTCAGTCTCAGGAGACAGCCATTTCATGACCTTTGATGGGCGCAGATACACTTTCCAAGCCACCTGCCAGTACATTCTGGCCAAGAGCCGCGTGTCCGGAGCGTTCACCGTATCCCTGCAGAGTGCTCCTTGTGGACAGGTCAGACCTGCAGCCTTCTCGGAGTGGTTATGGCCTGAAGGGTCCAGTGATTGAGGGGAGCAAAGCATTTCAGGAGAAAAGCAAGCTACAAGCCTGTGCTTATGTACAGCAGATACTAAGGGTACAGTTAAATGTGATTCTAAGGGTGGTCCCGCTTTTATATTTCAAAGTTTCTGATGCTGTGCACAGAAGTCACCAAATATTTTGTCTGCCTTATGTCCAAGATCCATTCTCTTTCCTTTGTTTTGTATGTGCATTTCTGAGCATGTGTTATAAAACTGTGAGAGGTATGGAACACTGGTGAGGTTTTTGACTGCAGAGTTTCATTTTTATCACTGTCTTGATAGAGTTTATAATTTTCAGGAAGTTTTGTCAAGATAGAACAGATCTTAAAAACACATACGTAGTATGGGAAGTGGAGTTGACTGAGCTTAGCTGCTTTCTGGAATCAGGCCTTTCTCACTGTCTGAGGTCTGCAAATCCATGTAAGGGCAGGGTTTGGCCCACATTTATATTAAGATCATGATTACCAAGCTGCTGGGGAAAGGCTTTCTATCTTGGTTGTATTTGTGTTCTGTCTCCAATGGCCTTCTGTAATAATTTTTATTTAGAACCAACTGTACAGGCATTTGAAGCTCACAGATCCTTAAATATGACTTTGCTGTAATTCTAGACCATCCATATACATTAGGCCCACATTATTACATAACTCACATAAAGTCAGATTTAGCACCATTACTTTGTACTTCTGTGGAGGTAACCACATTAGTTTTCTTTTGTGTTCTAAATAAATGTATGATTCTATAAGTCCTTTTACATTAATGATTGCAGTCACTCTTCCCTGCAGTTTCTATTGTTCATGCACTTGAGATTTCCTTGGGGAAATAAAATGGTTATATAAGTTGTCATGCTATACTTTCTAAAGGCATATTTCAGTAGTCATTTTCTATTTCTGCATTTTAACCTACTTCTCTGGATGACAGAAGAGACTTTTAAGTAGGAAGTTAGAATAAAGTTGCAGTGACAAGTTTATTATAATAGAATTTTTTTATTTGCAATCCAGGTCAGAGATAGGAGACTGAGTGCAGGGAGTGCCCTCATCTCAGTGGTAGAAGTTGGGAGGTAAGAAAAATAGCTTAACTGGATAGAGACCAAATATGTTCTGAAACCTGATGATCCACAAATAAATGTCTCTTCTGTGGTTCCTAGGAGAAGTGGATTGGGACACCAGGTGAGATATGTGACAGGCCCTAGAAGTTGTTGAAAAAGTGGATTTCTGGGTTGCAAATACAAGTGCTGTATAACACTCTAATAGACTTTAGCTTGTTGAGATGGAAGTGTTGCAGTGGGGGCTGTGAAATGAAGTCTGGGCAAGGACATACACATTTAAAAAACTGCTAGGCTTTAACCTCTGTGTACATTATTGTTGTGATCCTGCTAGGATTTCCTGTTTAGAGGAAGTTTGAGGCTGTTTCAAGATGTATTAGGTTGTTACTACAATTCCCCCTCCTAGTACATATTTGAGTTAGCTTGCTTTTATTTTAACAAGTTGGGCTGGCTTCATTCTGTGTTAACCTTGGAATCCTGAGGAGATGTTTAAGTTAGTATCATCTCAAAGGAAAAAAAAATAATAAAAAGGATAGCTGTGAAACAAAACATAAACATAGGCATTCAGTCAGTGTCATATTCTTAGAATTTTTCAGAGTCCAAGAAGCTGGAGAAAGGTGGTTGTGTATAGTGTAGCTGCACTATTTCAGGGAAGAAAAGCAAAGGAAATCCCCCGAGAAACTGTCTAGAAAACTTCTCTATCAAATGGTTGGGGCCAGAGTGACTTCTGGCAGCAGCTCACAGCAAGATGCCTTTCAGCCTGACCTGTTGAAAAGCCCATCAACAGGGCAAATACCTGCTGTGCTCATGGGCAGGGTCTGTATGTGTGTCTCCTTCCCTTGTGCTGGGGAGCACTCCTCACTGTGTACAAAACAGACAGAGTTGTGCTTTTGCCTCAGTTGTTGTGGTTACTTTTTGTTGGGGAAAGTGATAACCAAGCTAGTTGGCTTTCTGCAGCACTGGGGAGGCTGCAAAGTGCCAGGCAGTAACTCTTGCATTCTTCTTCAGCTTGACTTAGTGACTTTGCTTCATGTGTCTCTGTGTCCAGCTGGTTTGTAGGTGAAAAAAACCCAGATTCTCTTGGCTTTTGCTGCATGTTGGGCTTCATACTTCATCTAGCCTTTAAGAAAGGTAACCTGATCAATCCCTAACAGGTATATAACAGAGGTCTGAGTAAAGCATTCTGGATGTTAACAATCAGGTGGGTAATCAGAGGATTATGGGTTATGTCCCAGGGCTATGTGCTGCTAATTTAATTATCAGTGTACAGGTGGTAAGAGGGTAGTGAGAACAGTTTTTGTAGTATAATGCAAGAATGTGGGGCTTCAGTGCAGCTATTCAAGTGTCTAATTATCAACCAGCTGGTACCACTTGGCAGAAGAGCTGCCTTTCAGTTCCCCAGGCACCCTCCATTATCGTTTTTTCCCATTTATAAAAATTAGTGAATTGAAATGGGAAGCTAAAAGATTTGAAATGTGGAATCTCATATTTCTTGATGGTTTGAGATTTTATGTGCTTCTTTAAAAAAGCCTTATCACTCCCATCTCATTCAAGCAGACTAGAAAATCTGGAAAGAAAATACCTGGGGAGATTTTAGCTTTCTGAATCACAAAGAATCCAGTCATCCTGAGCCTTAGAGTTGGTGACATAAACAGTCATCAGGCAACAAGTTATTTCAAAACGATGTGAAATTTTGTTTAAGCACTTTCTGGAAGGAGAATCAGTCAAGTGATCAGCACAGCTTAACCTTATCTGAGTTTCAGGTGACAGCCTCACTGGCTTTGTAGCTTGTATGATGAGAAGGTCTTCTGAATATAGATTTTTTTTCAAGTGTCTAGTGAGAGAAATGGCCATTCCTGTGAAAACACCTGCCAAAAGCTGGCAGGGGCAGTGCTGTAAAAGAAGCAGTCTATGGGAACAGAGAACAATTGTCAGGCAGAATTTCTCCATCGTTTAAGCCTGAAGGGATAATAAAGCTTTTGTCAATACTGTGTGGTAATGTATATACTGTGGAGGGTTGTTTCTTGGTTCTGCTCTGCATGCCATCTGCCATTATTTCATTTTCAGCTTTTTAGAAGACCGACAGTATTGTCAGTTTGTAGCCATTGCTGCTGAATGAAATGCACAGAAACCTAATTTCTTAGTAAAGAGGCAAGACAAGAGCAGGAGAAGCTACAAGTGCATGGCTTCACAAGGCAGATGTCTGTCTTCACAGTCACTCCAGGGAGAGCTGGTTGAGCTGATGAAATGCCTCCAGTTACTTTTATAATTTCCTATTTTCAGGTTTCATTTTATCATTTCATCTGCTGGTGAAAGATCACTGTTGCATTATCATTTAGAGACAGGGACATTCTGCATGTACTTTTTGATCTTGACACACCACTGTGTCCACTTGTGTCTGTGCTACTTGAAGAGCTGACAGATGATCTGCTCTCTGCTAGTTCAGCACCTGTCAGAGCCACATGGTAGTGTCCAGAGATCCTTGCAGCTCTAGGAACGGTTTTCAACCAGCAGGGCAACATTTTCCCTTCATTAGACAAGTCCCAGTGACAGTCAGAGAGAATTGAAGTGTCAGTCTTTGAGCTGAACATTCGGATCCCTTTACACTGTGAATGGTGCTGTTCACTGTATAATTTTGATGTTTGTGCAAGCAACTTTCCAGAGGTCACCTTAACTATCTTTTTCAGTGCCTATTTCAGCACTGAAGATGCTTAAAACTTTACTGTTTCATCAAAAGTTTCGTCATCACTGCCTTCACTGGAGGCAATGGGGCTGAATAATGCAATCTCCAACACCTCTGGTAGTTGTTTTTTGGCTGCAGCACAGCTCCAGATCTGCTAAGTGTGAAATTTTCTGCAGTGAGACTGAGACTGCTGTTTGACCCAGTGATTTCAGATGGGTCTGTGTATGTAAGACTGTTTTGAATTTGTGCTGGTGTTGATAAGAGATGTTTTTTGCTAAGACCCTGAGACAGTAATCGAGATGAGAGTAAGAAGAACAAATCGTGGGACAAGAGTGGGCCCAGTTCTTGTCATTGTTCTGGAATAGCTGTTAAATGGTTCCAAGGTCTTGCAGTGAAGGAGGCTGAGCAGAAACATCAGTTGGGTGCTTCCTCCTCTTTGTCTGTAGATGGCAGGCAATGGACAGTCTCTTAGTTTGATCCAGCCACACTAAACCAGTGTAAATAAGTCGATGTCTCAAGCTGTGGTAAAGAGATTCGAGTGTAGCAGGAGTGTCAGGAACCTAATTTCCTTTTAGATCAATAAGAGAGTAAAATTTAGACTGGGATTCTGATTTCTTATAGCATGTAGCTAAAGGTCAATGCTGACATGGTGAAGTTCCAAGTGTTCTCTCGATCCACCTCTGTGCTGGATTCTCTCTCATAGAACATTTTTCTTAAAAAGATAAGTAGTGATCAAATTCATCCCGTTAAGAAAAAATCTGCTGTAATTAATATACATGCTTTAACTGGCACTCTTTCCATATTGGCATTGGGAACTAAAGTACCTGTAGTGACTCTGGAAGGTGGAAGTCCTGTCCTGAAAACTTTCATTGTAACTGACCACTGTTAATCATCTACCTGACTTGCTTCCATGTTACTTAATAGAGGTGTAATTTATTGTAGAATTTCAGTTAGTTTAGCTGTTTTTGGTGTTGTTGACAATTAAGTGTCACTGAAAAGTGTGGGTGTAAAAAAAGTAAACAAGGGTGGTCTAGGATTTTTTTTTTGTTTCATCCAGACTGCAATGCAGTATCCTACTCATTTTTTTTTTCTATATGACATTTTGACTTGGAGAAGTGAAATACAAACAAGAATAAGCAATGGTAGCAGCAAAAAGCAAGCTGGGTCAGTTGGATGTTGTGATATTATATGCTGTCATGATGCTGCCTTTCTTACATCAATATTCATCCAGGGAGCTTACAAACACACTCTAAAATTCCCCTTAGAAATAAAGACTTTAAATGCTGTTTTAAATAATGATTCACAAGATGTGAATCATCTTTCATTAATGTTTGCCTTTAAAAGAATTTCCTATGTTAAGATTTGCTTTAGAAGAACCTAGGTATATCAGAACACATTAAAGTACAAATCTGGGGTTTGGTCACTGCTGTGTAGATAATGCAGTGTTGTCAGTGAGCACCAACTCAGCCTCACTGGGTCTTTAATCAGGGTGTCTCACGAATTGAGGGTGTCTTGGCACTAAACTATGTGAGAATTGTTTAAATTTCTCTTTCCAAATCCCACTTCTGTGCTGTATTTGCCTAGCCAGGTTAGTGTTATTATTCAACACACATGTGAAATCATTCCAAATACTGAATTTTCTTGCTTAGCTATAAAGCTGCAGGCTTTATAAGTGCACTCTGCTAAGCAGCAGGGCACAACTTAGCATCTTGAATCCCCACTAAGTATAACTTTCCTTGTGTGCTTTGCTCTCACTTGCAGAACCAGGATGGATCATGTATCCAATCCATCAGCCTTATTCTTAAGCAGGACCCCAAGAGGCAAGTGACTCTGACTCATTCAGGAGATGTTTTGATCTATGACCAGTACAAAATTAACCTGCCTTATGCAGATGGTAAGGAGTAACACAAGTATATAAAACTCTTGTCAAGCACTAGAGCAATATTTTAATGACATTTGTATGTGTTGTGATACTGTCAGTGTTGCTGACATACTGAAGTTAAAAGGCATATTTTACTGTCAATATTGTTATTTCTTAAGAAACGCTTCACAGATTGACTTTTGATGTGTTTTTTACACTGAGGGTAGGAGTTGTACAGTAGCTGCATTGGGCTAGTTGTCTTACATGAAGATTGTGTTTATTTTAACAAGTCCAAATACTGTCCCTCACATTTGCAAGATTTGTTAGTTTTTGCCCGAGGGGACATTTTTTTTTCCTCTGAGTCTTGAACTGAATCATTTCTTCTCCCATTTTTGTAAGCAGCTCATGTAAATTTAAGAAGAGCCCTACTGCCCCTTAGAGATGAACTACAGATTTTCAGACAAAAAATTAATTTTGTTTCTTTTTGCTTTGAGTTTTTAAATCTCTCTGTTCTGAAGGATCTGGTATTCTGCATAGGAATATATGACTCTGAGATTTATTATTGTCTTTAATGAGAGTTTAATATGCAGATCATTGGTACATTTGATGTCTGCAAGGCCTTGGCTCTTTGAGAATTTCAGAAAAAAGGCTTTGACATGGGAAGTGTGTGGCTGGTTTTTGGATTAGTTTGTCTACAAAAAATAGTCTGCAATGTTTATATCCTTAAATTGATTACATTTAGTTTAAATTTATGGATATTTCAGTGAACTCTGGGTGCATTTAAAAAAAATGTGGTGACTCTCACAAGTTGCTTGTTTTGTTCTTAAAGTTCATGAGAAATCAATGATTAGAGGAAAATAGAGTCTTAATAGGAAAAAAAAAACTTACATAAAAATGACACAAATCAAACCCAGTGAATGACAAGAAACAAAATGTAAATTTCAGGCGGGTTTCCTTTGCCTTTCAACAACCTCTGTTTTTACTCACCAGAGTTATTTGAAATACGGGAACTCTCCTCTGTATTTCTGCAAGTCAGGACACAGATTGGAGTGCAGATCCTCTACGACAGACAAGGACTGAGGCTCTACCTGCAAGTGGATGAACGGTGGAAGGACGACACCGTGGGCCTTTGTGGAACCTTCAATGGGAACACAGAGGATGATTTTCTGTATGCAGAGCTGCAAGATTTCTCTCTGCCAGGACAGGAATATCTGTAGTTTAGAATGGCAGGTCAAGTGTGTGCTGAAGCTGAAAGGATAGATACCAAGAATAATTTATATTGAAGTTTTCCATTAGTGAGATAGATAGTAGAGTTTAATTTGCTAACAGAAAATCTGTAGCTTCAAGTACAGGCTTTCAAGCCAGATTTTGCTCAAACTGGTATAAAACTGGTGAAATATATATGATGCACAAGGGCTATTTTATCAGAAAATTGCCCAAAATATAGAATGGCCTATATAAGGCACTTTCTGCCTCTCTGCAGGACTCTTATCTCTTTCCAGCTTCTGTTTTCTCTTGCAAGTTCTAACCTGCTGGCAGAGCCTCCATTGTTCAGGACCAGCAGGACCAGCAACAGGAACTGGCCCCTGCCTGAGCTTCCCTTCCTTGTGCTGCAGTGAGAGGTGGTCAGAGCTGCCCAAGAACCACGGTCCAAGCTGCTGTTTGCCCAGTTTCTCTGCAACATATTTCTCACAGATCCTAAAGAATAAGTTGGCTTCCATGGGATTAGAGTAGCCTAATGGAGCTGGGAGAGGAACACCAATTTTGGGCACAACAGGGTATTTCTTTTACCAAGATGAAAAAAAAAAAAAAGGAAGAGTAGGACAACTTTATTCTCTCAGAACAGCTGGAATTTCTCTAAGTCAAAACTAATAAAAAAATGGAAAAACTTTCCTTTGCAGTTCCCACTTAAAAAGACAGATACACAAATATACCAGTGGAGTTTTGAACAATTTCTATATTACAGATTAAGAAAGTATTATCAGACTGTTATTTATAATGAGACTAGGAAATATATAGACAGGATCTCAGTGAAGAGAAATTACTTATGTAAAATTACTTAAAATATTTAGTTTACAGGGAGTTTTGTAGTGTATTTTTGAAGACAGTCTTTGGATTGTTCTCACACAAATGATAAGTTATTCAGTACTTGGTATTTGTGAAAAAAGCCCTTAAACCTGGAGTTGTATGAATTGTGCTGGGACATGACACAGACTGTGGTGTACAAGCATCTTGATCTGTACAGAAACAACCTGATCCACAGCAGATTTGGAAGACTTGCCATGGGCAGTGGTGTCTTTTGCAACACTTCCAGCTACTTTTCCAGTGGCAATACCCCTGATTGTGTGCCTGATGCAATCTTCTCCCTCAGGTGTAGCACTCTGTGTTTGAATGGGGAGTTCTGATCATTCTCTCTGTATGATATTGCTGTGCCTTGGTTACTTTGATCAAAGTCTTTATCACTCAGCTTCTGTTACCTGGGCCTCATGAGTATCAATTCAATCAGTTCAATTGCTTTTGCAGTTATATTTCTGGGTGCTCAGATTCCTTTTCTTTTCTCTTCCTGCAAGGAATAAAGAGCCTGGGAAGCCAGCAACAGACAGGAAATTATAGGTAGAGGAGAGATTAAAAATGGATTGCATATCATTAAGGAACCAGAAGTACAAATAAGGGAGTTCAAACTATTAGGACAGTGATGCTCTCTCCTCTTATAAAAATGGATTTTGATCTATTTTGATCTTTTCTTCCTTAAAAAGTCTCTAGAAGACATCATCTCCTTTGTTTCTGGGCCTGTACCTGGAAAAATTGGGGAGTCCTGAAACTTATGGTTAGTTTTACAGGCGCATGCATGAGAATATGGAACAGTAAAAGAGGAGCTTGAATCAGAGGGTGTAAGAACAGAACAGAGAGACCATTCTGCTGATTCACTATAGCTTTTCTGACTGACTTCTGTTTTGTAAAAGATCTCCAGTGGGAGTAACAGAAAGCACTCCAGAGCTGTTTGGAAACACATGGAAAACGTCATCGGCGTGCGTTCTTGCGCACGATAGTTCTCAGGTGGATCCGTGCGATGTTCATCTGCAGGCAGGTGGGCACCGAAGGCCAGTTGTTACTGACAAATGCATTTCTACTTCAAAGACCTTTTTGTTTCTGGTTTGCAGTTACACTGTGTCAAGTTAAACATGCATTAAAGTTTGGAAGTATGTCTTGCATTGGTGATGCTGCTAGTTAAGATGGAAGCACAAAACTACTGCCGTTCTCATTTTTGAGAATACTGACAGAACTAAATGCTGGATTTAGTTGTTTGCTATGGAAGAGAACAAGTGGAAAAAAGATGCTTCTGCACTGCCAGCCCATAGATTTACCTGAAAGGGTCCAGTTGGGGTAATATGCAGGTGGCTGATGCCACGAGGACCACAGATGGTCACTAAGTCATCCTTAAATAATGATGAACTTTATAGAGCATCAGTTATATTCATTTCCCAATTTCTACCACTCCTTGTTTTGGACACTACACACTTTTAAAGAAAAAGAGGTAGAATATTTTGGTTTTGCCTGTAATTTCAGCAGTGCTGCATCAATCACCTTTCTTTTGAGTATTTACACAATGTGCAGTACTCAAAAGCTGCATTCTTGGTAGTGGATTTGGACATGAATGTCAGTTCTTCTGTACAGCTGTATAGATAGTGGAGATAAAAAGATTTATGTGGCAATGGTATATAACCATGATTGGTTGCATTGTATAGAAGACACTTTTTGTTCCAAGTCTTTTTAAACCCTGTCACTGAAACAGTTTTTAATCTGTTATTTGTGTAGCCTCTTATGCAGCGGAAGCTTGTAGCATCCTTACGAAAGATCTTTTTGCTCCATGCTACCCCTATTTGAGTCCTGTTCCCTATTTTGAGCAGTGCAGAAGAGACACTTGCAAATGTGGACAGACTTGTTTTTGCTCTGCTCTGGCCCATTACGCTCATCATTGCCGAAGGTTTGGAGTTATAATAGATTTCAGAGGAGCTGTCCCAGATTGTGGTGAGTTTCCTTTTGCTTCTGGTCTTAAATAATTACTGCCTGGGGACTTTAGAGACAATCAGAAAATAAAATTAAATCAATGCAATCCTTTAAAAGAGGAAAGAGTTCATTGTAGCATGATTTTTACACACAGGGCAAGGTTATTTTTTTGTCAAGACAGAATTAGTACCAGTGTTCTTAGAGGATTCTTCCTTTATAGTTTATTTTCTTTAGTTCTTTGACTTATGAAACATTACCAATGCTTTTTAAGTAGTTGAAAGGCTTCAAATGTATCCAGAATTCAAAATATGTGTGTTATTATATGGCATTGCATATCTCATACCATATAGATATTATTCATGAATTGCATAAATAGATTTCTTTTCCTCATAGATGCTAGGTCCATCTAATTCTATGAATGAATGAGATGAAGAATGATGGTTGTGTATTTAGCAGTTTCAGCTGGATCACTGTCGACTTCTGCTGTCTGACAATCTCTCTTAGCTCATTCTCTTACTGTCAGTGACACTGAAATATACAAAATGCTGAAGCAAGTGTTGAGAATTGGTGTTGTTGATATTTCATTTAAAAGAAATAGAAGAGTATAGAATATATATGTCTTTATAGATAAAGATACAGGTGACATCTACTCCTGTAAAGATCTACTGACTGTAAAGATACAGGTTATCTACTCCATAAAGTCCCATAAGCAAAAGAGTGGGATAAGGTTAAATTCTTTAGTTTTTATTAATTTTTAGTGATGCAAAAGATATTGATAGGACATGTTGGACCCTCATATATTTAAAAAAAAGTATTGAATTGGAAACCCTCTTGAACTACCTGAAAATGACCCCCCTAATGTAGTTTTGGCTCTATTAAAAGTCTGAAAATCTTTTCTAATATTCAAGAACTTAGCATTTAGCAGTTGTCATCACATCATGTAATTATTCATGTTGTAATGAATGATAAAGAGGATTAAGTTGGTCCAGCTTAAGCATCTCAAACTGGAGTATCTGACAAGAGTATCTGACAAGACTGCCTTGTTTGCATTAATTATGGCATGAATGGCTGTGTCCACTTAGGATTGAATGAGTCATCCAAGCCATTTGATTTTGTTTTATTTCTCTGGAAGCATGTATAGTTTTCTTACTGTATATTTAAAAAGTCATGCTTGTAGGATTTAAAATATGTGAATCTGTTAGTATTTCAGGAGCTTCAGACTTTTTGTGGTATATAAGAGGTTTTATAAGAGACAGATGTGTGTGTATATATATATGGAAGAAAATTTAATATGGCATTGTGTAACATGTGCAGAGTACATGTGTTTTATTTAAAGCTTTTAAGGTTTATTTTTTTAAGGTGCTGTGAATAGCCCCTGCAAAAAAGCCAATTATTTTCAGAGTTAGAGGCAAAAAGGCTTCAGCTGTTCAGTTTCCACAGTGTAAATCTGGATTAACTGCACAGACTCATTGCACTTGTTATTACTGTGGATTTACATCTGTGTAGTTTACACAGTGTAGCGCCAAGATAGCAATTTTAGTGGAATTTAATGTGATTGGGAGCAGAAAGAATGGAGATGTTTATCAGAAAACTGGTTGGGAGGTATTTGAGTCCCTCGCACCGTAATTTGAGAGATTTGTTTCGTTTGGACAGCTCTTTCATGTGAAGACACAAAGGAGTACAGTACTTGTGTATCTACCTGTGGCAGAACCTGCCAGGCACTGTCTGTGCCAGAGCCATGCAGCAGTGGCTGTGCTGAAGGCTGTGCTTGTCCCTCTGGAATGTATTTGGATACCAGGACTGAGCGGTGTGTACAGAGGTGGGTAGAGTTGCAGTTGATACTTGTGCTCACTGTTTGAGACCACCACATTTGCAAGTCAGAGTGGGAAGCTAATAAACTTGTACCCTTGTAGCTGACATGCAGCTGTAGACTTGACAGGGTCTCTTGGAATTGTACAGAACTGATGTCTGTGTTGATCAAAAATAGCTTTGCTGTAACGTGGACACTCACCTGACACCATCAGTGCTACTCGTTGCTTCCTGTCTGGCTTTTGGCATATAGGAGACACAAAATATAAGCTTCCACTTTCCCACTGATTTGTTTTGAAATGTGCTTGAGTTATAAGGCAATGTTGAGATCAGTCTCTTGCATTTAAAAAGAAAACCCTGAACAACCACAAAACCACCTGCTAACCAAAAAAGCCTCACTCAAACCAACAAAGCACCAGAAATTTGAACAGCAATTAAGTCAATGGGAATTTAATTCTTTCTTCAGTTAGGGTTAATCAGTTACATGTTTTTTTCTCTGCTCCAGAAATGAATGCCCATGTTATTTTCAAGGAATTGACTATCCCCCTGGAGAAAATGTCATGACATCTTTAGGCAAATGGTAAGATACAAAACTCTGTTTTCACATAACTAAACTGTGTCACTTTTTAAAGAGCTCTGTCAAATAATTCTGTCTGGTTTGTTGGGTTTTCTTTTTGTTGTTTTAGTTATTTTTAAATGAAACGTACAGAATGAACCTGCATCAGTTTTCTACGTGTTTGGCAAAGATCCTTTAGAACTTTTCAGGCTGCTGTGCTTTGTAATGCAATATATTGAAGTGCAAAACAGAAAGAAAAGCTACAATAATTTATTATATCCATACTAATGTGGAGAGCTTCAGGGAAGCTCAGATGTTTCCTGACTGTCCATAGATCTTCATTGCTATTCTCCTTCCCTTTACCAGATTCTAAATCCATTTATGAAGAATTATTAAGAATCAGTCTTCCACTAGTATAGAATCATTATAAAAGAGCATTGTGGCTTTTATCCACTAAAAAACTACACAAATAACTGTCAGCTGCAGCCAGTGGTAAATAAGCATCTCTGTTATTGTTCCTTACATTTGGCATTTGTTCTTGTCCTCATGCTCTCCCATTTGCATCGTCACAGTCATGACTTCAAAGAAGAAAGCTTGTTAGACCATCCTGGCTGCTGCCAGAGGCATCCTTTTCAACAGTTATTTCTGTCTGGAGAAGGTCAAGTGATGTAGATGACAAGCTGTGTAAATAACAAGCTTTCAGAAGTAATATTTGAGCCCTCACTGCCTGTGTCAGTTGTTCCAGCACTTAATTAAAAGCAGGGCAGACTAAATCATGTGTGTGATAGATCAGAGTAGTACTTCAGTTTGCAGTGGAGGCCATATCAGAGATGGGTGTTGTCAGACACCTCTTGCAGTGGGGGCACTTAGTAAGCACACACAAATTCATTCTCGCTCTTGTCAGCACTCCATAAATACAGATTATTATAAATCTATATCTTAATCATCAAGTTAGCTCATTTTTCCCTTAGAGCAGGTTCCCTGGAGGGTGCCAGGCAGCCCATTCTGCACACAGGGCCATGCAAAGGCTGGGATGTTGCTGTTACCTGCCCTCCCAAGGTGTTTTTGTTTTCAAAACCTGTGCCAAACAGCACTGGCAGTCGAGAAAGGGGCTTCTCCTGGTACATCTTTCATCCTCCCCCTCAAAGGTCTGGTTTAGCCAACTTTGCTGACCACTGTGCTGGATATATGACTGAATGCAGATCATGTGATCATCCACAAACATTTTTTTTTTTTTTAAATGACTAGACAAAAATCCTCTTTCTGTTGATTTCAGTGGAATTGTTTGGGATCTGCCACCTCATGTTTGTTACTAAAAACAAAATCTGGTTTATAACTACTAGAACTTTAGATAGAGTTAGAGATCTGTGTCTCCCATTTAATCATGATTTTTACTTGGGGTGTTTTATTAAGGCATATACAGATCTGTTGGGAGGAAAGGCTTTCAAATGTACAGGTACAGATTGTCAGCTCCTCTGAGTTGCCTTGTGCTAAATAATACATAGGGAATCATGTAGGAATGTGTGGTGGATGAACTGGGAAAAAATACTATGTGTTGAAGTTTTTTTTTATCAGTTACTTTGTTTTTATTAGAAACAGTTATGATCTTTATTGTATTCTCCCCATCCGTTTTTCCTCTCAATTGCTTCTTCTTTGGAACTTCCCACTTTCAAATGGGAATTTCTTCTCTATGGAACACCTTTTCTGCTCTGTTGCTTTCAGCCAGTTCTTTACAAGATTTTCATTGATTTTATATCAGCATTTGAGTTGCCTCCCTCAGTTCCCTTTGGAGCTCCTTTTCCTCTTGCCTGAGTGACACTGTGCAGTCCTTGAGCATTTTCCCTGCAGTGCTTTGGGGTCCATACACAGCTCCAAATGTGTTCCCAGGGAGGCTGGAGCACATGCAGGGTTTGATTCTGAATCTGCTGCCTGGCCATGGGAGTCCTGGGGATGCCTTTAGCCATGGCAAAAGAATGGGAGAACAGTGCTGGATTTCATGGACTCAGATTCTCTCGTGGAGACCAGGACCTGAAACTAAGCCAGCATTGCCAGTTTTCCCTGACAATGAGTTGCAATAGGAGCTGTGACCATTTTAGACAAGTCCTGGACTATTTTGGCTCAAATCAGAAAGGAGCTGACAGTGTTAGGTTTCTCAGTGCTTCCCTGCATACAGCATCTTTTTAGGACTGAGTTTTATACAGTTTTGAACTGTTTCATGGAGGGGAAATGTGTTTTGGGGAGCAGTCTAGAGGTGTATTCCTGTACATATTTTTTTTGTCATTCTATGCATTTTAACTCATGACAGCATTATGCATAAAGCAAAAGTTTGAAGTTTAACTCATGTTCTTGATGTGCTAAGGCAGTGCACACTTTAATCCACAGTTATAAGGTTCAGTGCAAATATTTGCAGAGTTATTTTGTGTTGACTTGTACTGCAATTACTAAACAGAATGTATTAATATTTTAGATCTTCCTGGCTCTCACTACCCTTTTGTGTCTTTCTATTGCAGCCATTGCAGGGATGGAGTAATGAACTGTGATAACAACATAATAGGTGAGTGAAGAGAGGAAAAAGATACTTCAAGTCCAATGAATGCTTTTCCTCCAGTCTCTGTGGAACCCCTTGGCTGAACTAGAAAATAGTGCAATGTGTACAAATTAACTTCCAGGAGGGGATCCATAATTATGTATTTGTGTGATTGAAAGTAATGCTCCTGCTTTATCAGCCTAACTGTTCAAGATACTCTTAAATCTGAGCAACTTTTTTCCCCCAGTACTTTAAAATACTTTTTTTTTTGATGACTAATGCAGGTAAGCTTAGCTGCATAACAAACAGCAGACTTTTAGCAGGGCAAAAAGTTAGCTTTGCCCCAAATAATATGAGTGTGCAAATTGAACACTGCCAGTAATTTTTCACAGATATTTTTTCCTCCCCTCCAAAAACCCTGAGAAACAGAAATATGAAAAAAACACATTACTTTGTCATACTTTGCTACGCAGTGTAACAAGTGCTTTTTTCCTTTACAGTAGATTTCATATGGCATTGAGGTATCACGGTCCATACTTGTGTTATGGTGCTCCTTTCATTTCAGTAAGAAAGACATTTATTTGAGGATTCCATTCTGGAATTGCCAACTCCTTGGCTAGAAATCTGTTCCCCATGTACCTCAAGGTGGTGGTTTTATTGTTTTTGTTTGTTTGTTTGTTGTTTTTTTTTTTTTTTTTTTTTTTTTTTTTTTTTTTTTTTTTTTTTTTTTTTTTTTTTCACACCTCNGTTTTGTTTTGTTTTGTTTTTAATTTTTCCAGAATCTCTCTCCTAAATAATTAACAAATAATTAAGCAAAACCCCCAGCAAGTGACCAAAACCAAAACACTGACCCTACTTTTTGTGTGCACAGTATGCTCAGTGCAGCCCAAAAGCAACAGTGCAATAGAGTTCCTGTTTTCATAGCCAGTGGCTCCAGCATGGCAAGTCAAATATAGATCTCAGACCTTCTCTTGGAATTTTTTTGCTTTCTCTTGATTTTTGTTTCTCTGTTGGTAATGCTTTGCATTTTTGTTTTGGAGGACCAGCTCCTGACTAACACTTTAGAAAGTCATGTCCCTTACTAAAGGAATATATTCTTTTCAGTGTTTGGTGTGACAAATAGAGGTGTTCTGTGGAGTTAACTATTTACAGGAGAGGCAACTGAATGTTACTAATACTGCTGGATGTTATTACTTCTGTGCTACAAATCCTTATTGCACACATTTGCAGAATGCAAGACTTCAGGTGTGAAGACTAAAGCATTTGTCAATTTTCCCCCCAGCACACAGCTGCCCAGCTGGACAGATTTATATTAACTGCAGTAATCCACAAGTGGATCCTGAGCTCAGCAGAGAGAGGACTTGTGAGAATCAGCTGCTGAACCTCCCTGTCTCAGCACACCTTCCTTGTGTGTCAGGTTGTGTCTGCCCACCAGGGTGAGTACAGACACGTTTGCATCCTTTGGTGCACAAACGTGACTGAGTAATTAACTCTGCTCAGAATTTCTACTCAGTAGAAACCTACTTGAAGTATTTGAGGGTGAGCATCAAATTTCTGAAGGCTTACCCCACAATACTGGCTGTTAAAGTCATAATAAATGCTAAACCAAGAGACAAGTGGAGTTAAATACTCCATAATAATATGATCAAAATAACAAGATATCAAAATGACATTGAAATAATTTGATTCAATCTATTGCAGCATAATAGTGTTTATCTAGATTTTTAAACAATACCTAACCTATTATTTTAACATTTAGCTGAGGGAGACAAGTTTATTTATTCATAGGCATAATTTTCAGTATTTTTTTCCCCTCAAAAACATCTCTTAAGTCTTGGGGATTTATGCTGATATGTATAGATGAGCTGTTTGGAATTGAGCACTGTATTGTTGAGAGAATTTTGACTATAAAAATAGCAATAATGTGTTTAAGTTATGCTAGTCTTAATGGGATTTAGTTTAATCACATAGCCTGAAGTTTTTAATTTTATAACTCTGAAATTATTGTTTATACCTTGAGAATCTCCTCAAAACAGAATAAAAGCCAGAATCTCATTTGAACTGTGTGGAAATAGTTCAGTTCAAGTCTGTGGATTCATACTGAGTGATGTGTAGGTATTTCTATCTCATAATAAAACATTGCTTCTCAGGATTTGGGGATTTTACTTTAATACTCAGAGACATGAAATGTCAAAGGGTTCACGTGAAGTTGAACCTGTAATTACCTACATTACCTCTGAGCTTGTGATCTCTGCTGCTTCTTGGTGTAAGTTAGGTCTGGAATATAAGCATATACATAATTATTTTTTTTTTAGCATTGGAAGGCTCAGTGTCAAGTGTTGGTGATCCTAAAGCTCTGATAATATGGTTATATGGTTACAAGAGGCAGAGTTTTATGATTTCCTAGGGACAAATATACAATTTTTTGAAGTTTTTTCTCTACTGTAACTTCAGCAGACTGAACTCTGTTCTAGGATATATTGCCTGTAGAGATACTAACATAAAATTACATGGCTGTTTTGTTGGGATTTGGAGGGTTTTTGTTTGTTTCTTGGAGATGGGGTATGTTTAATTTTTGGGATTTTTTTTTGAGGAGGTGTGAAGGTAGAGCCTTTTTTGGTTTTCATGATTTTACCCTCAGTGCTGCATAAGGTAGAACTAGGAAAGTATTAAGCTCCTAGGGTTTGAACTAGGAATGTCAGTCTGTACTGATGAAGTAGAAATCAAAGTCACTTGAAACCTTGTCAACACTGCTATCTTTTAAATATTCAGCTCTAGTGGTCCTAGATTTCTTATATATTTGTTTTTATTTGAGGTTGCTTTAGTAAATATTAAGATGATCCTAAAGGTGTGTGGTTTTTTGGTGTGCTTTTGGAAAAGTAAGAGACTTATGTTGTGTATTAACTACACAAAATTTTTTATTTAGATATGAATCTTAACGATTTAGGAAGTTAAGTGAGAGTCGCTTTTAAGAGAAGTTGGATATGGATAATGTTTTGAGTCTGTCACTGGATTCACACTACAATGATCCATGCTGCAGATGGAACACAGCAGAGTCTGAGTCAGTAATGAAGAATTTTTAATTAAACTTCAGGAGGAGAAAGATGGGTGCAATACCATTTCCCTTCCACAGTACCTCATCCTGTGTTCGTGTCAGTTCAAGCAGGGCAGGATTCAAATGCACCGTGATTTTATGCAACTTTAAAATCCCTTTTCTAGGCTGTCTCTTCTTACTGATGAAACAGAAAATTGAGGTGACATTGTCCACTTTAAAAGGGTCAAACAGCCTTTTTTTGATCTTTTTGATCTTTCTTTGATCTTAACTTCAGTCCTTTACCTGAAATAATAAGTTGCACTTCTTTATTCCTCTTTGAGATCTTGTATCAGTTTTTCTGGATTCATTACACATAAGCTAAGCTGATTTAAGTAGTAATGAAATTAGTTTCATGTGTTTGATTAATTGATTTAGGCAAAGTAATTTTAAAAAGCGAGTGAAGTAGAGCAATTATGTTACAGCTGAGAAATTTGTATAGGAAGCTGTGTTTTTCCAGGAGGAAGGACCTTTCTGATCTGTTTAGTGGGGTGATTATTCCTCAGTGATACCCTGAAAGGTGCTTAAAAAAAAGAGAAGGAAAGAACCTATTTCCACAGAAGTGGTGTTAAGATTTCAAGGGGGCAATATTTTTGTTTTGCAGTCTATTTTTCTAGTATCTGGAGTTGGAAATATTCTTCCAAATACTTCACTTTTTCTAGCATTCCTTCTTTTTCTGTGCTTAGAGTACAGCTGTGCTTCATCCTTTTTCCTCTGCAGTGAGTAAATGAGATGTAAGTAACCATGCTTAAGTAAACATTTAAATTTACAGGAGATCATTCCATGGGTTACAGTTCTTAAGGTACAAAAATTGATGATACACTTTCCATCTGTTTTAGAAGCTGTTGAAATCAACCATTAATTCTCCTGGAGTTCACTTTTTAATGTTGGTTCACCCTACTTTGCCTGACATACTAAGTAGTTTTTAAGACTTTATTAATATTTTTTATTACTGGTTTTCTTCTGTCACCGTTTAAATGGAAAAGTTCTATATTTCTATGCTGCATTTTAAAAAAAAAGTAATACTCTGTCAGTGCATAATTTTTCAAGCACAGTATTTGAATTACATCTTCTGCTTCTGGGTTTCTATGAATCAAATGATTTTTCCCTCCTTACCTATACTAAATGTGCTTGATTTGACATGGAGACAGAATCTTTAATCAGACTGCAGAAGAGACAAGGAGGAAAGGCAGAGTAAAAGAAAAGGAAGGGAAGAACCAGTAGTATCTTCCTCCATTTTTTCATGCTGTATGACATGTTTGTTACAAATGGACACGTTCTGGTTTGTGCCTGTCCCTATTCCATTGTTTTTCCATGGTCTCCAGTCAGAGCAGTAATGATCTCCAAAACAGCTGCTCTTCACTGTTGCTTGCAGCCTGCTCTTAGTGCTGCTGTCATGAAAAGCAGTCACTTTCCTGAAGGAATTACTTGTGTTTTCTCACTTCCCCCATTGACAGGATTTTACCCTTTCACTGCAGCATGAGCTGGATTTAACATTTAACATTTATACATTATTGAGTGTGCAGTATAAAATCTGTGCTGTATTTACAATACCTATAGTTTTGTGGGGGTATTATAATAGTGGGAGTTAATTATCTTAGAGGTCTATTCCAACCTAAATGGTTCTGTGATTCTAAGAGCTCTTTCAGATTTTTGAAGACAGGTTCTTTTATTTGGACTGATTCAGTCAGATTGTTTAATAACACACTTCAGTATTTATTTTAGATCATGTTATTCATTCATATTTCCATTAGCTGAAATATTTAGCAATTTCCATGTCTATTTTTATATTAATTCCATCTTGCTGGAAAAACCAAGGCACTCCAGCCTCTAAATATGAATAATAAATACAAATTCTGAGGATTATGTCAATATCTTGAAACACAGTGTCCCAAGTGCAAGTAGTAATGTTTTATATTGCTTCTGTTGCATTTGCCTATTAGATCTTCATCATTTTTTTTCATTTTATAGTTTTGTTCCTTCTATAAGCTTTGTTAGCTAAACAAACCACTATACAATTAACCTACATCAAGGAGTCTCTGCTAACTTTGAAGTATTTTGAAACTTTAGTAAATTTTTGTGACTACCTTTTTTGAGCTTTAAATCATAACCAAATTTCTCTTGCTTATCATGCTTATAAAACTGGCTGTAATTTTCTCCTTGTTTCAGTGACCTTTTTTTTTTAATTTCCCCCTCAATGTTAGTACTGCAAGGGAATAAAAAAATTCTCAGCTGGCTGCTAGTAGTGGTTAGCAGGTCACTTAATTTCTCACAGCTCAGCAACATCCAGCACCCAATTCAGTATTTTATTGTGCCAACAGACTGACCTTAAAAAGAAAGCAACACCATTCTAGAATAACAAAAAACATAGCGTGCTCCCTTTTCCCAAGTATGTGTCTTTATTTTTATGGCCTGTGAGTCTGTCTGAACCTCAAGAACACAAGGCAATTGTATTGAAGTTTTCTTTTTTCTTTGCACTATGCATTTAGTTGTTTACAACTATATGAGCCACCTTTTTAAGCAAAATGTCTGACAAATTTGTTTATGTACATTTAGGAAAAACAAAACCAGTCCTTTATCCCACCCCCACAGCCTGGAGACAACTGTTATTCTTTATGACAGAGAAGAACATGTTTTGTGCTAAAACTGGAATCTACTAAATTTGAGGCAATTAACATAAGACTTCTTTATGGATGTTCCTTTTTTTTTTTCATCACTTATTGCTCTCATAAAATAGATGAATGAAGAATTAGTAAACTCCAAGCTGTAGTATCCTGTAATTGTAATGAAGTTTCGTAACTATCGTGCCAGATATTTGTAAATCATGCCAGATATTCCTTCTAAAAATTTCTAAATTATCATTGTATTTCTGAAGTATGTATCAAGTGACATGTAAGGAGCTTAAACACATTCTTGGAAGATTTTATTTTAAAAAACCCAGAAAAACCCAAACTCAAACAAAAAAAAAAAAATAACCCCAAACCAAAAAACTCACTTTGTAATTTCCACAAAGAAGACAATGAATGTTGNATTAAAACAAAAGCTGTGTTCTGTCCAAACCTCTCTGTTCTGGATAGCCCTGCTGCTGCTATCAGGCTAAGTATTTTTAATCTTTTGCTTCTTCTGGTTTAGGCAGAGTTTTGGAGAGGTCTGTTGCGAAGATTTCATGCTTTCCAGGCAAGAGAGGATAACCCCCATGGGGATACATAACATCATGGCTATGCCCTTGTCTGTTTCCTCAGGAAAACACAAGTCTCTTACAAGGACTACATCAGCATTCCTGTGTTTGGGTGTTTCAGGAAATAATATTTATCCACACCAGATTTTTGCTGGTTTCTATTTCTGATGGCTACAGACACAGGGTGCTAAAGGCTGCAGGAGCTCATTTCCAAAGAAAGCATTTATTGCAGTGCCATTGCAGGACAGTCCAGTTCTTTTCCATTCTCTTCTGCTTTGCAGTCTCACAACTTTCCTTGATGTATTTTAGTGTTCCTTGTTTGCTCTTGCAATACTTACAAAACCCTCTTGGGTCTCCTACTTTATAGTTTACACCAGCTGCAAATAAATCTCTATTTTTTTTCTCCTGTTAATTGTAACTTCTATTAATTGACAGTAAAACTTAACCAGTATAATTCAAATTTTTGAGCACCTTTTTGTATGGCTTTCTACTTTCTGACTTATTTTTAAGAAGAGAACTATTAAACTCCGTCACTTAGTTCAAAGGAAGACTTCCACTATGCTCAGAGTTACTTTCTGAAATTCTGATGCTGGTGGTAGAGCTCATTGCAGGGGGCTTTCCAATCCAGGGTGAAGCTGCAAAAGAAAGTTATTATCTCAGTTGAAGCATCAAAATCATTTGTTAATAAAGCAGGATGGAAGGGTATAGTGAGAATAATGAAAACCTTCCAAGCATTCTGCAAAATTACTTAATATTTTGGTAAAATAAACCAGGGGAAAGAAGAAAAGATTGTAAGAAGCTCTCCAAACAAAAAAGGAAACTATCAGCTGGAATAGATTAACTCTCCCTGTCTAGACAGTGAGTGACCTCTAATGAAGGCATTAGGTGCTACAGGAATGGTACTAATGCTGGATTTTCTCTCAAAATTTGTCTTGTTTTCTGGTTAGACAAGTCATGGGCTGTTGGGGAATTCTGACATTAGAAATGCTCCCTGCTGCTTCTTTCTTTCTTTTTTTTTTTTTTTACTTCCCTA
>VZRX01019689.1:41279-62892 GCA_013398075.1 Notiomystis cincta
GCTTTTTTTTTTTTTTTTTTTTTTTTTTTTTTACTTCCCTGAAACTCTTATTACAGACCTTTGTAGGAAGATCTGTGACCTCCTCAGGGAGCAAATTTATTGCTGTGGCACAAGTGCTTGGTGGCTGCATAAATCAGTTGATGGGAGGCTGTGGTAGGAGAAAAGGGGAAGGAGCTCGTGCAAGACACAGCCTGTTGAAAACTGCTCTGCTGGAAGCTGGGAGAGATATTTTTTTTTATTGTTTTGATCCAGATTTGTGATCTTTGCAGAAGCAAAGAAGTGTTTTGGTGAGTCACAGGTGACATAATACTTCTAATGGTGCCTTTGCCAGGACTGTTCTCATATTTCTGTGTATGTGAGTGCAGAAAGCTATAGACAATAATGAGATACTATTGAAAGTGAATGTCCAGCAGCTGTGCTTGTGTCTTTGCAGTTCATTGTAGGCTGGACAGTAAGTATAAGCATCAAGAAAAATGTCTGATACTTCAAAGAGGAGCTGTGCAAGGCCTCTCTGTAGGGCATTTGTGGTGAATTCTTACATTGTTGAAATCTATCCACTTGCTTGGCTTTACAAGAGACAAAGCTGTTATCACTGTTTTTTTTTAATCCAGTGTAATAACATGAGGAAAAACTGCATTTAGTGTTACCTTGTCAGCGTGATCTCTGTGTGTGAATGTGCCCTGTTCAGTTGTGAGCAGCTCTAAACCAGTGGGAATTTCAGCCTCACAGTTGATTGTCTCCAAGTGACACAGTGCTTGAGATAAGTATGGATTACAGAGGACACTTCACCTACCCTGGAGGAAGACTAAAGTTTTTCAGTTTAGTGGGGGAGGAGGGTTTATGGTGTTCTGCACGTTCCCATTCATAAGCCTTACAGAGCTGTAAATTTCTGTCTGATAAATAACACACTGATGAGGAGTCTAAGTCAAATACAAACCACACATTTGTACAATATAATTTGTCAAATACAAATTACCAGCTCATTAATATGAGCAAATAAAATGTCCTGTGACCAAGTCAATGATGAAATGTTTCCTTTTGGATAGCAGGGAGACAAAACAGCCTTGTCACCCTGCTTGTCGTGGCTGTACCTCACACCTATGATGTCTTTCTTGCCCATGGTGCCTTATTTTGCCCAATTTACAGTGCTAAACATCAGGAATAATATGCAGGTTTCCCTGTGTTCCTAACAGATGTAAAATTTATATTATTATAGGGAGGTACTGGGATTCCAAACAAGCTTACCTTGAAAAGGAAAAAACTATTATCAGCCCAGAAAGTACCATTTGAAGAGATTCCTTCATTTCTCAATACAAAGACATTTTAAATGTTAGAAAGAAAGGAGAATCATAGACTGCATGGTGCCTGTAAGGAATCCTTTTGCCATGGAACTGGAATGTTATCTGCTCTGGATTCTTAGGGAATGAGATCCTGTAGGGGATCAAAACAACCTGGAGCTGCAGCAGTTGGAGTGAAAGACACTGCTGCAGCTTGTCAGGAGTTCAGGTTTCACAGCTTTCATTTGAGAGGTGGATTTGGCATCACAGCTGTTCTGTTACTCTGTTATTGGACTCTCAGCTCCCATATTGGTATCGCTCTGCCTACGCAATATTTGTAAAAAAATGAATCACTTTAGGGAAGAAATGAAACTTTCCTGGGCTCAGTGAAATGATAGCTTGTTTAATAAATTAACTCAGTGCTTCTGGTGTATTTCCTGACATTTATTTGTAGAGTCTCCTTGAGATCTCTTTATCTAATTTCAGTTTTTCTGAATATTATCAAAAAACCACAAACATTTTACTTCCAAGTCAGAACTAGTTGCTCTATTTAGTCTTGCTGGGCAAGAATTCCTCTGTTCTTTCTCTATTAGGATAATCTTTGTCACTTTCTTTTTCTAAAAATAGTTTTCCATTTTTATCTGTTTCTTTAGAGTTATGTGTAAATACAAATTCATGGCGTTAGTCTTGAGCTGTAAATAGCTACTCATGTGGTTAGGTGTGTTATCATGAAAATCTCCTTTCAAGACTGTGAGGATACTTCTGCCAATAAAATTAAGTATATTTCTAATTACTTGCATGAAGGTGCCTGTCATGCAGAAATAAATACAAATTAATTAATACAGTAATTTCATGCAGCTCTTCTGATATTGATTAAATTATTCACAGAGCAAGAGGCATAACTACAGCTATAGAAAACCTGCAGCAAATTAAAACTCTTTAAATCAGGGAAAGAAAAGAAGAGGACAAGGAGAAATCCTCATTTAAAAATTGTTGGACTAAATATACCACTAATTATAGATAAATGAGGGTACATACCACTAGAACAAAGGGCTGTGATGGCTTCCACATCTCATGGATTATCTCTTAGCTTCAATTCAGTTTAATTGGTTGGGTTACAGGAAATTTGGTGAAATTTAGAGGATTTCTAGAAATTCTTAGTTTCCCTGACCTTAAAATTTGTATATTAATGAGTCAATCTTCAGAAGACTTAGTGATTGAAGGGCTGGAACTCAGTAAAGATAAAATATTCAAGTACCTGTGAAAGGAAGATAACAAATTGTTCATACACAATTACTAATAAAATTGTGATGTTCAGAAGATTTTAAATATTATTTGAGTTTCAATAAAAAAGATGGTAGTAACTTTAAAGTTTAGGACAATACTTTTGTATCTGGATACCAGATATATTGCTGCTGAATGCGTATTTTTTGTTCTTTCTTTGATAGTCTTGTGAAACACGGGGATTTGTGCTTGGATGCAGATGAATGTCCATGCTCATGGAAAGGAAAGGAATATTTTCCAGGTGACAAAGTAATTTCTTCCTGTCATACATGGTAAGTGGAGATCTATTTAAGTGATTATTTCATTTTAATTGTGCATTAGTAGGTCGATTTTTTTTTTCCTTCATGTGTTTTACTCTTAAATTTCACAGCAGATTATGGTAAATCATCTACTTTGACTTCATATTTACATTTCTCCAAGGAGCTATTAAAATCGGTTTAGGTTTTGTTGTTTCAAAGACCTTTACATAACAGAATAATAGCTATTTGGGATCTTCTTAAGTTTTTAAAAATCGTGATTTAGAAAAATTTTTTTCCTGTTTTCAAGGTCATGGCTAGTATTCCTAAAATCCCTTCAATATTATGCCTGAGTGACATTTTTAGAAGGTTTTTACTTACTCATCTTCACTTTTAGCACTGAATCTGAGCAGAACATGACCCTGTGTCCGTAAGTGTGCGCCCACTAGGATGTTAAATTAGGGGAGTACTGAGCAACTCCGTGTGCTGAGCAAAGGAACAGGCAGCTTGGTCGCCGCTTTCAGTAGGGGGAGAAACTGATGACTCGATCAGCTTTCCAGAGGGAGAATTCCACTAGGCAAGGCTTGATAGGATCATTTAAACACACGCAGAAACCTACTCAGTGTGGTGGGCGCAGCCCGCGCCCTGCCAGGTTCCCCGAGCACTGTCCGAAGGATGTTTTACACTGTTCGAAGGAGCCCCTCGGCGGTGCGAGCGCACAGCCCAGCCCCGAGCCCCGAGCCCCAGGCGGGCTCCTCTCCTGCCGCTCCCGCCGCTGCCCCTCCGCTCGGGGGCGCAGGCCGGCCCCGGGCCGCGCCGCTCGCCCTCACGGGCTCGCAGACGAGTCGCCAAGCCCCGAGGGGCTGGGGCAGAGGTGCACGTCCTCAGCAGAGCAGTCCCCCCTCCTGTGCCCTTCTCGCAGCTTGCCAGGAGCTTTTAACTGGAGTCCCCGGTGAGTTGCAGCTCCCGGCCCGCACAGCCCAGCCCAGGGAAGGCTCGTCCCGTCAGCACCAGGCTCTGCCTTGTCTGGATGTCGTGCCCCTCCAGCCGTGTGCTGACTGCCTTCCTCTGCCTCTCGTCAGGTCCTCAGTAGCTGCTCTAGAAGAGATTTGTAGCCCTTTGCTCGACTGGTGAAGCGACTTACAAGCCATCTCCACTGGGCAGGCAGGTAAAGCGACCCGGGTTATTCACCCCTTGTTTCCAAAGGCCTCTCCATTTGGACCTGGTGTGGGATTGCTTACATCAGAGAGAATTCATTTATCCCATTTAATCTGTAGGAGACTTCACCAAAGGCAGCAGCAGCACTGCAGGCAGAAAGACACTGGATATTTAGCCTTCTCTTTTTTTTTTTTTTTCTTTTTTCCTGAGGCCAAGCTCCTTAATTCACATACAAATCCTTAAGGTTGTCATGGCTTTTGTAGTATTCCACATCCAGAAGCAAAGACAGATTAAGTGATAATGGCTTTTTGGCAATGAGCTGTCCATTAACAGAAGGAGCTCTGCTTGATACAAAGCATATAAAAACTCTGAGTCTGCTGTGTGTGTGCAGGGGTGTACCTGGTATGGTAAGGGAAACGTGCAAAGCATGAGAGTGCTTCTGTGCAAACCAACACACCTAGGCACTTGTAGAAGTTATCCTACAGTGGGGTTAGTGCACTGAATTAGTGTGTGTTGATACTAAATATCATCTTTCTCATGTTTGATGTAGTATTAGCAACATAAGTATTGATCTGATTTATCTATTGAATGGTGACATGACAAACAAAATAATTTCTTAAGTTGGAAAAACTACCTGTGAACTGACAGGAACTTTCAACCCAAGCTCTGGGGTCTGACTGACCTGCGGTTCTAGGTTTCCCAAGTTTTATTTCAGTGCCTGAAATATTTAGCGTGTAGTGGCAACATTAAACACAAAAGGTTCTAATGCTGAGGCTGTCAGAGCAACATTTTGATGGAATGCTGTGCAAGGTAAGATGGGTGGTGCAGGTGGATGTGCTGGTGTGCTGCCATCATGCTGAGACCACTGAGCTGGTCACTTTCTGTGGGCTGCTGAAATCTGTGTTCTTTAACAAATACTTCTTTTTAAAAAGCTGTTTAAAGTTTAGAATATGCTGGGTAGTTCTGCTTTTCCAACCAGGGCTCTCTAGATTCTGATAAAACTAAGTGTTAATTCACTTAAATGAAACAAGCCTGGTGTAGAGGACTTTGAAGACATTGTATACCTCTTAATCCCTTTCTTCTAACTATAAATGTGTTAAGAATCCTGAAAAAAAGAAGAGGAGCTCCCTAGTCTCTACATGTTTAGAAATGTTTCTGCTCAGGCCCTTAAGAGCTCAGCATCTAGAGAAGGATTTGAATAGGCCAAGAGTGAAACTAAAACCTAATGTCTCAGGAGAACATGAGAAGCAGAGTTTAGTCTTCCAGTCCAAATACAATTTCTTCTGTTTGCCCCTCTCTCCATCAGCTTGACGAGGTTCCTTCCTTAGGTACTGCTCTGAGGTTGCTGGAGTTAGCTGTGCAGCCCTGCTGCTCTCTCCTTGTGCTTTGGTACAGCAAACCTTCTCACATGTTGTATTTTTAACTCATTTTAGCCATGTGCTTAGTGTATGGATACATGTAGTGATGCAAAGTGCAAGCAGGGGACCAAATCAGTGATGGGACAAGCAGAGTCTTGGAAAATCTGGACAATGGCTCCATGTTGGGGCAAGTTAATTGCTAAGTGAACTGGGGGAAACCTGATGCTACCAGCAGTTGGAGCTGCCTAGATTTTCTAGGTATTTGCTGCTCTTTGGAAAACAGTGGTGTACTGGCACTGTGATAGAAGTATGAAGGAAAAGTTACACTGACCAAAACTTATACTGAGAAAAAACTTCATAGTGCTTGGTGCTTCACTATAGGAGATGTCAAATGCTGGAGATTTATCCAGTATTTCTGTCAGTCCGATTAAGACTTTAATTGTAAAATATGCAGCATTCATTCAGTGAGGAAATTAAAAATAATTTTTTAAAGAAAAAGTAAAGTGAGGAATATATCAAAATTATATCACATGCTGTGTTTAGTTTAACCTACATTTATAAAGATACCTATACTAAAGGTCTGCCAGGGCACCACCTTTGCTGTGTTTATCAAGGGAAATTTAAGTGTCTGGGTCATTTGGGAACATAAAATAACATTTTAATAATTGCTTGTGGATGCAGGAAATGAAATTCCATCCATTATTTATGAAACTTAAGTAATTTCTGAAAATGTTTAGATTGCAGAAGGGTGATTCAGAAAGAGGCGTAATACCCAAATGCTTCAAAGCCTCTTATTATGCAAAGAGAATCCTCTTATTCTCTCATGCTGCAAAGGGAATGCAGCAAGGTCTAAACAGTCATTCAGCAGACGTGTGGTGAAAACCCTTTGATGCTTAAGGTGGTCATAGACATAACTTGAACTGTTCTGGAAGCCCCTAAACTGTTAGGCTGGGGTGTGGGGGTGATGGCATCTAGACATCTGGAAAAAGAGTAAGTCCAACAACATGGTTCTTTAAGGAACAGAAACACTAAAATAATGCTCCTGGAATGCTTCCCTAGGAATCCTGTGAAATTCTCATCATTCAAGCAGGGAATGCATCAAGACTCTAGTAATAAGGCATGCTGCTTGTTGACTCAAAGATTCAGCTTGTACAGAATAAAAGAGTGTTTGGTGAAAAGCTGAAAAAGAAGGCTTTGTCCTTGTGGCGTGTTACTGGTGTGCCACTAGAGAAAACATTATATTGTGTTGGATTGAGGTGTTTTTTCTGGGGGGGTTGTAACTTGTTCTGGTGTCTATTCTGGAGCCTTTAAATTCTAATGGAAGAAGAAACTTAGATGATCTGAGTTCAATATATACCTTTTCTCCCCCAGAGAATGAATTGGTGTGTGCTGCTTCTTGCCAACATTTCAAAATGCCTCCGTCCACGCTCCTCACCCTTGCACAGCTTGTATTACCTTTTGCTTCCCAGTGCAGTAGCTGTGATGGTTTGTGTGGGCTTGCAGCTGATGTTCCATTGTTGGTCCTACCTTTTGCAGCGTTTGCCAGCACGGATCGTTTCAGTGCACCTTCCAGCCCTGCCCGTCGATGTGCTCGGCGTACGGGGACCGGCACTACCGAACCTTCGATGGACTCACTTTTGACTTCGTTGGGACTTGTAAGGTTTACCTAGTCAAGGTGAGACTGTTTGGTAAAACCCCTCTAAAATGGGATTTGAAGCTACCTGTTAAAATCTACCCTTGTACTTATTTCCTCTCTGTGCATTTTGTTGAGTCCTACATCCCGTTTTATTTTCATTTTTGATGTTGTTTAGACTTTGAATCATACATAAGATAAACATGCACTGAGGTTTCTGCTAACTGAACTATGTAACAATATACATATTAGTATATTTAACAGTAGATACTTATTCTTTTCTTTTTCTTCAGGGTACTTCTTCAACCAGTCTTTCTGTCATTATAGAGAATATTGACTGCTTCAGTACTGGAATCATTTGCAGAAAAAACATTTTCATTAATGTTGGAAAATCTTTTTTAGTATTTGATGATGAAACTGGCAACCCAGTAAGTTTCAGTTTTTATTGCTGATTAAAAAGCAGTGTATGTACTTCTCTGGGTGTTTCTTCCTATCATAACCAAAACCTTTTTGTGCCACTTCAGTAGCAGAGGTGTAAATATCTTTATTGTGAATGCTGATCACATCTAGATTGTTCAGTGGAAACTTTGAACAAAATCTTGTCTATATTTGGCAGAAATGTTAGATGAGATAATAGTAGCTCTTTTGTTTAGACTTAATTCCTGTTTAATATCTTAGGAGAAATACAGGTGTTTTGAAGTCAATGGGAGTTTTGCTATTAATTCCACTAGCACTAAGAGCTTAGTCAGGTCTGGAATGTACAGGAGGAATATTCCTATACAGTTTAAAAACCCCAACAAATTACAGCTCCTGGTATATCCTCCATGGCCTGAATTTCATTTTTGTTTTGGCCAAACTGCAAACGCTGTTCTGTAAATGTTTAGTATTTTAGTGTATTAGTAGTTCTAGTATAAATAGTACCATTTACAGCTTATAGACTGACTATAGAAAGGAAATTTAAGGTATTGAATAGTTAAACCAAGCATCTTAGTCCATGCTACAAATAAGTTGCAATCTGATTGTTAGTGGATTGAGAGAAAAATGCCTTATGTAAATAAGATAGTTATCTAGGGGACATACTTAGACAATTGCTTATTTCCAGAGGCTGCTTCATGCATCTTTTTACCTGTCCACATTGTAAAAAAAAAAAAAGCATGTGACTGAGACAGATGATTACTTATAGAATAAGTAGACAGAATTACTTATAACTAAGTGAAAATCATAATGAGGAACCTTAAGACTACTCATCTACCTCCCAGATGCATCATGAACATTCTAATCTCTCTAATCATGGGCCACTCCATTACCCATCATGTAAATAAAATCAGCTTTAAAAATTGAAAGATCATAAGCATAGAATACATATTACATTCAAGCAGCAGGTCCCTTTTGCTTAAGCATTTCTCCCTCTGTGGCCTTGTGTTTGTTTTTGGATGTATGTCTGAGAACCACGTTGTTCATTTTATTTAGGAGTTTTTCATTTCCTATCAAGTGAATGTTTTATGAAAACATTACTTTCATTATAAGCTCCCTTGTTTTATTTTGAACAGAGCTTGTCTAGTTACATAGATGGCCTCCAAAAAATGCAGTTATGGAAAGCTGGGTTTTTCACTGTTGTTCACTTTCCTGATGAACATATCACCATTCTTTGGGATCAGAGAACAACAGTCCATGTCCAGATGGGTCATCAGTGGCAGGTAGGTGGAAGTCAACACTCCTATTGCCATTTCTTTGAGGTATTTATGTAAATATTGTTAAATAAGACATAATTATTCAGAGAATAGACTGTGTCAGAAATCAATGAAAGAAGGATTCAGCTACCTTGTCAATTAAAATATTTGTTCTCATTTATCCTTTTTTAATTAATCTTTACTGTATAACTTCTGTAATGACAGAGACAAATATCTTTGGGGCAAAGTTTTCCTTCAGTGCTCATTCCTTGTGTGACTGAAGCAGGTGTTACTTTGCTGAGGCATAAAAACAGCTCATAACTGACTGACAGCTCCTTTCTCTGAACAAAAGAGCAGCTCCTTTCTCAAGGGCTTGGGGATATGTAGTGGAAAGGGGCTAATACTGATATTTCCAAAATAAACCATTCTCCATAGCTTTATTACTACAGAAAGCTAAACTGTTGTGACTGAAATTAGCTGGAAAAGGATGAAAATGTGACAAACAATAATTAAAGAGCTGAAGATGCAAGTTTTGAAAATGTTCATGACTGATAGTATTTTGTCTTGTGAAAATACATTTTTATAGAAGTGTGCATATATAAACATATATATGAGTGTCTGTGTATATAATTTTTTTCTCAGGGAGAATTGACTGGATTATGTGGAAATTTTGATTTGAAGACAGTAAATGAACTGAGGACTCCAGATAATTTTGAATTAACAAACTCACAAGAGTTTGGAAACAGCTGGATAGCTCTAGAGGTACATGGGAATGTGCTTGCTAGTGTATTTTGCTAGTAGAGTTCTTGCTGTTATATCATAAAATTCACCTTGAATGAAATCAGAAATTCATTCCTGGAAGAACCAGTCAGGCAGTAGTGCAAATGACATCATTAGTGGTTCTTAAAGATGTCATAACCTGTAAAGGAAAAGAAAATATTCACCTGGTTTTGGCTGCAGAGTGCTGTAGAGTAGAGAAAAATGCTGTACAACATTCTGAATGTTTTTGAAGGCATTCAAACAGTAAAGTAGTATACCTTTTATTTGCATAATGGAAGAATTATGAGTTTGCTTTAGAGTGTGTTGACAGTTTAACTGATTTTTCCATAACTGGGAAACATTTAACTCTGAAACCATAGCAATAGAAATTTAAAAAAAAAAATACTTTCTATGTGCCCAAAAGTTAGAAATAGAACTACTTCTAATGTAATGTTTCTAGTGGTGTTCATAGAAATGTGACTTTCTAGTAGTTAGGGTAAAAAGATCTGATTTCTGACACTCCTAATGCACATTGTCTGAGTGATCTTTGTTATTTATGTGAGACTGCAGGACTGCAGGCTGGGATTCTGGGGCACCTCTGATTAGACCTGTATGTACCTGTGTGTTTTTCTGCTGCTTTAAGACCAATGAAACAGCAAATTGTTTAATTTTCCTTTTCTTCATTAACACTGGCTTTTAATTCTGTATCTTAGTCCTGCTTCAGTTTCATAAATGATGCTCTGTTTCATGTTTTACATCTCTCTAAAAAAAAAAAGTAAAAAGCACAAACCTATGCTTTGCAAGTTCAAAACACAGAGTGGTTATGAAGGAAGTTTCTCACCTTTTTGCTTCCTGGTTTAGTGTGTTGACAGCGCTGACATTCGAAATCCGTGCAGTTTGAACCCCCTTAGAGAGCCATTTGCCAAGAAGGAATGTGGGATACTGCTGAGTGAAGCATTTGAAGCTTGCCACCCAGTGGTGAGTTGTGATCCTGTATGGAAACAAGGGGAACATACACTAGAGAGAAGCGTTTCTCTTCCACATGAAGCTCTTTGTAATTCATGTAGACAAAAATACACCCAATTTGGGATATTTTCTTTTTAATCACAAGCATTATTTGTGTAAGCATAACCACTTGATTGCTTTTCATCAAATGTGTCATATGGCAGACATGTTTTTCATGCATATATAAATAAATGTATTAAATAGGCAGTGTCAGATGGGAAGAACTCATTCCTAGAAAACTTAATCAAATGTAAGTCTGTGTACAATGTGTAATATTTCAATAAGCAAACTAGCATTGACAGTTTTCTTTGAAATTTTGTCACTTAAGACAAGACTTGAAAGTACCATGAGGGAAAATCACAAATTCTTGTGTGAAATTATCTGAGAATATGAAGAGAATATGAACCATTCACATGAAAAAGAAGAGCTTTCTGTCTACTTTGATTTCTTACATTTTCTGTGTGCCTGACTTTCTTAACATTTACTTAGTTTTACTGATTTGTGATCAGTTTAGTCTGTTAATTTGTAAGGTTTTCTGCCGTTTATTAGGCCTTAAGTATTACAGAACTGTATAAAACACAAGCTCACATCAGTATTTTAGTGTGCCTGTTCTTAAGGGGTCATGGATTTCATTGTGTTTCTGAGTGCTGGACAGTGCTTTATAAGTGTGTTCCAGCAAACCTTTTTTCCCTCGTCTTTCAGGAAGTGTTGAAAGTGAAATCTTTAACACTTCCAAATTTGATTTATTGCCTTTTGAGAGAGCCATACCTTTGTGTCCAGGCTGTTGGCTGGCATTTTCCATAGCAATGTTCTTGATGGGTGATATTTTCATTTCCAGATTGATGTCACCTGGTTTTACTCCAACTGCTTGACAGATACCTGTGGTTGCAACCAAGGGGGTGACTGTGAGTGTTTCTGCACGAGTGTCTCAGCCTATGCCCACCAGTGCTGCCAGCATGGAGTTGCTGTAGACTGGAGGTCTCCCAGAGTGTGTCGTAAGTTTGTTTGACCAGCATTGCCAAGAGCTGCCACTGCCTGTGTTTGTGAGAGCCAGAAGTGAAAAATCACTCCCACCACGTTACCTGGGGCTGTGAACTGAATCTAAGCCTCACTGGTGGGAAGATGAGTCGGTGCCTCTTACTCCAGTTTCATTCTGGTCTAGCTGGATTATGTGCTTTTTCTGTGTTTGTGAGTGGTACTTTTCTGCTTTGAATCCCTGGTCCTGTGCCGTGGAAGGGATAATCATGGGAAGTCTGTGTCAGGGTACAGCATGCATCCCTCAAACCCAAGGTGCAAAATTAACAGCTTGACTGATTTCCATCTTCAGGAGGACTTCACTCCTTAATAAAATCTAGGAAACCTAGGTGTGTTATTAGAGCCCCCAGGGCAAGTGGGAAGTATAAAGATCTTCTGAAGAAAAACAAGTAAGTTTTTAAGCAGGGCATGATCATTACCTTAGCATCACTCTCCAACAATTCTTAGAATTTATTAAAAAAATCTGAGGCCTTTTTCTACACCACCTATTGGAAATGTCTGACCAGGAATCTGTAGTTTCCCCAAGGATGTGATAAAAGAGGTAGAGATGCAAAGAATTGAAGGAAAAAAGCATTTTTCTAACTTTGCAGTTGCACAGAGAGAGCATGCAACTTGCTCAGGGTCACAGAGCAAACTGTCCACAGAGTGAGGGGATTACTCTCTAACTTCTGATAGAAAAGTTATGTTTGAATGTGAAGCTCAGCTATAGCCACTAGAGGTCACAAAAAGACAGTTGTAGATACATAAGCTTAGTATTTCCAGCTGGGGAGCAATGCTTTCTTTAAATATGTGTAAATTTTATCTAATGTATTATATATATATATATANAAATATTTGGCAATATTTCTTAAATATGTTTGTGTGTGAATTAATTTGGCCGAGCATTTGGCTCACGTGTTAATCATAAAGGGGAATAGAAAACCTGTTTATCTGTAGAATGCTTGTAACTGCTTTTTTTTCCCTTCTTTTTCTAGCTTATGATTGTGAATATTACAACAAAGGTAAGTCCTAAAGGAAGTGACAAAATGCCAATAGAATCTTGGGATTTTTTTATTTAAGTCTTAGAATCTTTGTATAAAAATAATTGTGTTAATGAAAACACTTGTGAATGATATGTTGTTTAACTAGCCAAGATTCTGTTTTATTGCTTTATTTTACTCTTTCAAAGGCTTCTAATTTCACAATATTTTTTATTCCTGGACATTTCTGAAGAACATGTGTCTAACTAATTTTCTTTGCAGTGATGGATGATGATTAAGGAATCAAATCACAAAGTAATTAATAGAATTTCAACTGAAAAGTGCTGGTGGCCCTACTTGCTTAAGGCACAGTGCAGTTCAAAGCTGAACAGGCCACAGTGGATCTGTTAAATCACTCACAGGCTCCTGTGCAGCCTCCAGAGGGAGGCAGCTGTTAAGCTATGGCAGCTTTTTGTCCCCAGATGGGGAATGACACTGCTTTGAGGTCTGACCCAGCCTTAAGTTCCTGAGAGGCCAGCATTGCTGCTGCATTAGAGTGGCTGTCAGCGAGGGGTGCAACTTGGAGAAGGTGCTAGAGCATACCTTGAACCTGCACTGGGTGCTGTAGTGCTGTGGTAGCCCTGGAATCCATATTCAGACTATTTCCAAATTCCCCTGCCTGTGTGTGCACAGTTAGATGTGGCTCACAAGCCAGCCTGGTGTGAGGAGGGGACAGGGCTCCTGCTATTTATGCTGTAACTCTTTTTATCAAGCTCATATAGAAGCCTGTCTGTCCACAGGGTGAGGAGTATTTTGGTCTTCTGTTGGGTATTGCAGCAGCTTGCTCCTGGAAAGGTCTCAGGAAGGGACCAAGCTTAAATTAGGAGAGAACTGTGCACTGTGCCAGGCCCAAACAATATGGCCAAGAAATTGGCTCCTGAAAAGAGTTTGAGTTGGGTCCAATCTCCAATGCATGGGGATTTTATCTAAATCACTGTTTAAGACTTTAAATTAAGTTAAATAAATGATAGTTGAATATAAGAGGTAATGGAAGTTTTAAAGCTTTCTTGTTTGTTTGTTTCATAAAAAAATACAGTCTGATATTAGACAATCTTAGTGCAGTTAGACTAAAAGTGCAGTGCCTCTAACATCTGTGGTGATAGTGAAGCTAGATGATAACAGTTTAAAGGTGTTTTATCTTAATTTGTTATTGAATTCTCAGTGACAGAAATAGTGGAAATAGTGGAGATGTGTGCATGTGAGCAGCCTTGCAATAAACATAGTCATTGGATGCTTCTTACTTTGCTTTTTTGTACTGTTTGCTAATCCAGCCCATCAGTATTCAACATATGATATTTCAGGGCTGTCAGTGGGCAAAAAAAATCATCTCCACACTGAAGATTTTCTTATCTACTTATAGTAGGATGACCCAGAATTATTTCATTTTGGAGACAGGAAGGTTAAGAAGTTTTCTTAGAGCAGAAAGTAGTTTTCTCTATGTAACTTTGTGGTGAATCCAGAGTGAGATAGTTCCAGTCCTTCTAGAAGCAGAAGCCTTTTGTCTTTGGTCAAGGAAAATCCTCAACTGGTGGCTGTGGTCTCTCAGCTTTTGGATGGGCCTGAGATGGGGGACTTAAATATGTAAGGGTATTTCCAGAATAATGGAAGTTTTAAGTAGTGATTTAAAAAAAAGCTTTGTTTCAGCTCCCTGCACTGAAGCTAAAGAGGTACCACTGTGAATGTTTAGGTGGGCATGGACTCGTGCCCTGACTGGCTACCTTTTCATGCCATTAGATTCTATAGCTCTAGTTGTAATGCAGCATCCTTAGGATTTCAAAACTCTTAAAAAATTCTAGGTTATGGAGAACCAGAACATGAAGGCAGGCTGCAAACTGCAGTCCAAACTTTTAACCTGTTGGAACAGATTGTAAGGGTCAGTGCTATGAACTGCAGCTATCAGCTGGGAAGTTGTCTCATTGTATGCTTGCCATGTCCTGGCTTGTGGGGGTAAAATGGTAATGATGTGAACTGCTCAGGTGTGGCATAAAATGCCTAATTTCAACAGAGAACTTAACAAAAAAGGTTTCAAACATTTAAAAATAAACTCTAAACTATATTTCTGCGGTCAAGTTTGATCTACATGAGAAGGTTTGGCGTTTTAAGATTTGTAAAATGACTTCACGTGTTTTTGGCTTTTTTTACTTATAGGTAAAATATGAACCATTCTTTGCTTATGATGCTGATTTTTTCCTGTCTTATTTCTCAGTGGTTATGTTTGTATCTTCACTGTTCAAAGAGTTTTTTGATGCTTGTTGACAACAAACTTTTATTCACTGCAAAATGCCTCATGCTTTGGACATTAATAAAATAGGTTTTAAAGAGTAGTAAGAAGTGTATAATCTGTTTGGCCACACAAATAAACAGTTTAGAAGGATCCTAAATGAAATAACCAAGGGGTCAGCTAACTTCAATAAAGTGATTATGAAGCCAAAGCAGATGAGAGGGAAGAAAAGGAGAAGCTAATCATGAATCTTGAAAATTGAAAGTAGGTATCCTTGACAGTTTTCAGAACAAGTATTTTCTAAAAAGGTTTGTTTTGGTTTTCATTCAAGTTTAGTGCATGGCACTAAGATCTGTTTTCAGAGTGGGGAGATGTGTAAGAATTTTCTTTATGTGCTCTGCCCTAATGTTTAAAGCTCAAGCATTTGTGACACTTGACATGAAAAATAATTGTTTTTTTCTCCACAGCTCTGGGAAAAGGCCCATACAAACTGGTCAGCTATTTGGATGGAAAATTTGTAATAGCAGTGAAATTGGTGGATCGGGTCGTTTTCCCAGTGAAAGAAGATGATGCTGTTCCTGGACATGTAGTGAGCTTTATGCTGACTTCAGGCCTTTATAAACCCAAAGCACATGGTAAAGTCACAACAACCTACATCTTAAATAAGACAGAACAAACTCTGCCCTTGAATATGAGCCTGTGTTTAAGAGTAGGCTCTGGTCAAAAAAAAAAAAAAAAAAAAGTTTTTTTTATCAGTCAGCTGAATATCCACTTCAATGTCTGCCAAAATGTCCTTTGGTGGGTTTTAGTTGCATTGTAGCTTTGTAAACAGTTGGAAAGCAACTTGCCCCCCTACACCCCAGCCTTTGGAAGCACCAACCTGTCATTACAGCCAAGTGCTCCATGTGTGTTGCTCCCTTTACCTCTCTTCTGGTGGAAGTGGGAAAGAATGTGAGAGAAATGTTGCAAGAGAAGTTCTCCCCACTTCCCTGGCTCTGCCACCATCACTCATTGTCTGCTCACAGGCACAGAGATGCCCTTTGGCACTGACTGAGCTCTCTAAGGGTGGGAGCTGCAACTTAAGCTTCCCCTGAAGGAAAGTGTGGTTCTTCAGCAGCTGAAAGATGTGTTGCACACTTTCAGACTTCTGCAGAAAGCCTACAAGAGTATACCCAGCATTTGTGACATTAATTAAATGCTGAAGTTTTCTGCATACACAGCTTTAATGCCCACAGAGCACCTGGGCATCAATAGTTATACTGACCAGAGTCTCTTGATCAGCTCTTTGGACAGCCTGAAGGTGGCTGTCTTTGTGTAATCAAAGGAGGGATATGGGTCACCTAAAAAAATGATAAGCATTTGATTACTAATACTGCTGTCTGTAGAACTGACACAAGAGCTCATGTAACAGAAGAGCCAGGGACAGATTTCTTTTATTAGTCATAGTTTTGAGGCACTCGTACATTGCGTTCAATTTATGTTTGGAAAGGGAAGGTCAGTCCTACTGTTCTATTCCCCTATAAAAACCTCCTGATCAGAATTGAACCTGGCAAGCAGAATTTGTGCCAGTTTGAGCAAATGGCAGCATTCCATCTTGTGGTCACGAGGAGTTTGTACAATTGATCTGATGTATCATTATAGGACGTTCTCGCTGCTTTGGTACCACTCAGAATGATTGTCTTACCAATTTCAGGCAGTTCCTGGGTAATGGAGAGTTTGGGGCATTAGTGCCCTGATTGGCTATACAGCAGGTGTTAAAAATCACACTGACTGGCCTTTGTTACTACTCAAAGAGCTAACTTGCTGCAGAAAATTCATAAAAAGGCATTCACTAGTACTGTTAGATTTTTTCAGATTAACTGAAGCTTTTATGCTCAGAAAACAAGGTAGTCTTCCAGAAGTGTTACAGCAGAATGTGAGAATATATCCTTTTAATAGAGATCATTTGTTTTCTACGCATTTCTGTATTTTTTTTTTTAAGAAATACTACCCGGTCCTGGAGAGTTAGTTGATTTTACAGTAGATTAATGGCTGTTTTCAAGAGAATAGCAGAGTTTACAGCAAAATAGAATGAAGTAATTCTGTGAGCAACAGATGCCTGTAACAGGCTCAAGATCTGATGCCCTGCAATTGGCTGTACAGAGGCTGCTTGAAATCAGAAGTACTGCAGGGTAGGGTATCAGGAGGGAACATTTGCCAGAAAAAAAAAGACTTTGCTGTAACGTTCTTAGAGGGAGAGCTAGAGAGCTGAATGCAAAATACAGTTTTTTAATTTATTTTTAATGAAAGGCTGAGCTTTTAAGCTATCAATTCCTGATGGCAAATGTTACTTTTAAAGCTGGTTAGATGGAGTTAAAGTTTTTATTAAATAAATGGCTTAGTAAAGACTGTAAATTAAGTTCTGCTTGACTGCAGGGCTATGTTCCTTTATCCTGGTGTGGGCAAATGTCTTAATCTCTTTGTATTCCTGTTGGAATCTGTAGAGTATTTAGGAAACTACACAACTATCACAGCCTAGCACTCTGCAATCCATACACAGTGTATTTTCTTAGAAGATTCTTGCTGTTTTCACTGGTAAGGCCAAACTCAATTTTCATTCCTCATGCTACTAGTATCAAGAGTAGTACATCAGAATGAGTTTAGTTTATTTTATGTATATCAGCAAGTAAATGAGTTGTTCTTCGTGCTTTCTTCTGTTTTATTTTTTCAGATTCCAACTTGATTTCATTTGAAACAGCTGACAGACCAAATTATTTTCTTCAGCTGGTCTCCAATAATACTCTTGTTCTTTCTAAATGGAGAAAAACTGAAGATTTTCACAACAGGTCTACATTTGTCATTCACAAGAATACCTGGCTTTCAGGATACAGTTCCTTTGAGTCCTTTGCAAAACCAGGATACTTCATCCACATTTCAGCCTCTTCAGTTGAGCTTTTGAAGTACCATCACTCAGAGGAGTTCAGGCTGTCAACCCTTTTTAAACTTGTAGGTGGGTAATTATACCTGAATTTTCTGAACAGCAGTTTTGTCCCTGGGCAAATCCAAGCAAAATGGTGGTGTTGTTTTCAGAAGTCATGAGATTGCTTACCTCTCCCCTACGTTACTGGGAGCTGTGGGAGCTCTGGGACATCCAGGCTCAAAGTATTATGCCCTGAGCATTGTCATGAAGATGAGATTGTGTTTTCTTGTGAAAAGCCATTAAATAGCTTAACACACAATTCTGTTTTATTTGCCAGATGGGTTTGGAAATATATATCCTAGTGTACAGTTTCTGGGCAATACTTGCTATGGAGGTGGTAAGAAAATTCTTGAGGAGTAGAACACATTCATGCACATAAATAATGGATTCACGAAGGAGATAGAAAAGAACTGAATGGATCTCTAAACATTAAGGTCTGTGCACAACATTTTCTCTCCTTTACTTGCTGCCAAGAGAGAGATTTCTGTGCAGTGAATTCTCATTGCTAACCTCGTGGCCTCCTCAGGAGTAATGCCATCCAGTGCTAAGGACACAGCCTGTAGTTACACCTCTCAAACCTCTTTCTTGCCCTGAAAAACACCTTGACTTTTATCCACTGTCCACTCAGACACTGTGTCTGTTGGGATGTTAACTGCTGGTGTTTCAGTCATCATCTGATTGGAGGTATTCACCCCTTTTTGGGGATCCAGAAGTCCATTTCCCTAATGCTTCTTGAGCAGCTACAGGTTCTTGGATAGAAAACACAGACTGCTGTGAGGGTGTTTCTACCTACCTGAGAGCTTCCCCTTCCCATAATAGTTCCATTCCACAGAGATGTTAGGATCAGAAATGAAGAAGATATTCAAAGGAGCTGGCTGCAGATGTTGCTCCTACAAGAGCTGATGACAAAAACACACACAAAAAATCGTGTCAGTCAACCTATTTCTGTTTTTATTTTAAGATCAGTAAGGAGAAGAAATAATAACAGCTTTTATGTATTCGTGAACAAGTGGAACCATGCACTGAAGTGAAGATGGCCTTAGAGATCAGGAAAAACATGCAAGAAATTATATTGGCCTATAAAACAAAGCAAAGCAGATTATTCATGTAACTGCTCTTTGCTTTAGTTTTTACTTGCCTTAACACAGTAGATACATCAAACTTAGTAACTTATGAAATTCAGTGACGACAATTACTTGCTGAAACAAAGTGTAGTGTATAAAATTCAAAAACCACTGCAAGTGATTATGTTCTAAAACTTTTTTATTGGACCATAGTTTTAAATGCATTATTTGTTTATTTGGGCAGCAGAAGTATTTTAATAAGTGTTCCTGGCAATACCATGTTTCAAAATCAGTTGTTCATTCTCTGAAACCGAAATATGTTTTACAAGCAAAGAAAGAAAATTAAATATTGTGTCAAAAGAAGCACTGCCTGGCCATGTTCTACAATGACCATGTTGAATTTATGGCAAAGACAAACCTGAAGCAACCTCTGATTTCTGTGACAGAAGAGGCCAACTGTATGCCTCGTGGAGGTTCTTGTTATCAAAACACTGAATTAAAGTGTTAATGGTGTCATTGTGAATCTGCCGATGTTTTGCAGTGCATTATGCTGACAGCCTAGTGCAGCTGTTGACTGGCACACTCCAACTTCAGAAAAATGACAGATTTTGTCATTGCCAAATGCCTGTTGCCTCTTGACAAATGCTTGTAATCACAGAGCTGTTGAGGTTTTTGAACTGCAGAATTAGAGGGCTAATGCCCTTACCAGGATGTTCGTGCAGCGTTTCAGGCAAGGAACTTTTTCTGGACATAACAAAAATATTTCCTTAGTCTTTTGTCTTTGAGGGAGGAATGAAGAAGGTTAAAACATGTTCCAATTCTCAGTGGTCGTCCATTAACACAGAATGGTGTGTCTTTTCAAGTGTGAAGTCTTTACCCTCCAGTCATTATACCAAAAAATCCTATCTATGCCAATGGAAAACTCAAACAATTTACCTCAGCAAGTGGGATCAGATCAAATGATCAAGAGGTATTTCATTAATCACCACATCCGAGGGCTTGGGTTTCAGAGTTTTATAAGCAGAGGAGCATAGGGCTCCAATCTTTCTCCAGTGTACTTTCACAAGGGCCAGCCTGCTGATGTAGGGTAATTACATGGTCTAAAAATACAGCAGCATTTGTTTAAGTTAATGGAAAAGTTACACCAGCTCCAGAGTGCGCAGGCAAAAGCGTATTGGGTTTCCTGCTGACTATTGTAAATGCTTTGCATATTAGATCAGAAACTCTGGAACAGCTATTCCTGCGGAATCAGAGGATAAATATCAGGAGCAGAATAATAGGCCCAGTAAATCCCCTTGGCCAGAAAGCTCCTCATGAGACTTCTTCATGCTCTGTGACGCACGTTCAGAAGGAAGAATGTGAAGTGACCCGATTGCCCCAGCAGTGGACACACACATATCTCTGGAGTCAGCTGAGAGTCACTTTTTCCAGTTTCATCCCAATAAATATTGTCACGTCGGGATACGCCGAGGCTGGGAAGTGTTTGCTGTGGGGAGTTGCTTCGGCTTTGAAATTAGGTTATTTCCGTTGTGTTTCGGTTTTCCTGCTGTCCTGTTCCCACAAACACTTGAGGAAGTTGAGCAGAAGACTGAATTTTGATGTGTAGCGTGTATTATTCATAAGAAAATACGTTTTTGCATTCTCTTCAGGAAATTTCTTCACTGGGAAGTGAATTTGTAGGAATTCAAGCAATAGAGAGAATACCTTTAGTCTTACCAGATGGACAAGCACAATGGTGTCACATAAGAGAGATCAATTCCCACTTGAGATTGGTGGGAAATCAGTGTTTGTAGGGAAGTGATGACCTTTTTCTGAGTAGAGCTGTTATTTTCTTACCATTTTTTAAAATAATGTGCTCAGGCTAATTACCTTTTATTTTTCATATAATTATCACTCGTTTAAGATCACAGAGTTATTTTTATGTATGTTATGAAAATGTGACTTGCCCTACATAAATTCTCCAACAAAGTTTTTAATAATGCTAGTTATGTTCTGTAATAGCCAACTTTCTGTAAATATAGGGCCTGTTTTGGAGAGAATTTTCAGCTAAAATTAAAATCTCAAGATGCACTAAGTATAGGCACACTGCACAGAGGTATTTTTCAATGTTTAAGCTTGATACAGAGCACTTTTGGTTCTTTTTAATACTGGTATCTTAATTAACTGAATCACATTGAGAAAAATGGTACAAAACTGAAAATCAAATACGTTTTAATGAAAATTTTTTTTACAAAACCATCTTTTCTCCTTAAGTCAGTTTTACACGTGATACTACTGACTATTTTAACTTCAGTTTACTCTTATGCATTTCCATCTGTAGAATTAATTTTCTAGAGTGTCCTGATTCACTCATAATGAGTTGCTGTTGAGTTTAATTTGATCTCATGTGCTTTGTTGGCTCAAAAAATCATGACATGGGCCCTGGGGCTGGAAAATGCTGAGCAACTGCGTTTGTACCTGCAAATCCCACGTGTGTCACTGAACACATCTGCTTGGTAGCTCCTGGAATCAGACTGAGGTTACTGAACAATAAAATCTTTCCTCTTTAGACCACAAACACAAACATTTGACCTCCCCTTTTTGGCTGAATAAATAGGAGGAGATTAAAGAGTTGCGTTAACGTTGTAATAGCAAACTGAACCATAAGTAGCTGAGAGGTAGGTAATTACACTTTGCTTCCAGTGATGTTTTGGTTTAATTTTTTCCAGTGGTATTTGCTTACTTTTCTCATTGCAGAAACTTAGAAGTCCTGAGCAGAGTTTGTTACTAGTTTGTGTGAGTTAAGTGGGTAGATAGGATTTCATGTTTCTAAACTTGTAACTGAGGAGACAGGCAATCTAAGTTACCAAGCAGAGTTTTGCTACCATTACAAATAGAACTAATTCTAAAGCAATTTTTGTGCCTACTAGTTTTTTTTGAATTTTGGGTTAAAGTA
>VZRX01019689.1:62912-100600 GCA_013398075.1 Notiomystis cincta
AGAATGAAAATCCAAATACTTGAATATTTCCATTATTTTTCAAACCATTATTTTAAATGTAATAATATTTTATTAACACTGGAAAAGTTCAAATTTTAGGATTTATTTTTAAGTTAATAACCATTTTTTTTAGCCTAACTTGGAATTACTCACAATACAGAGATTCTAACAATGGCAGATTTTGTCCCTGTGATGTAAAAGTCAGCATAGAAAATGATGGTGAGGTGGACTCATGAACAGTAGGAATTGTCAACTTGCAAGAATAAGTGACCAAGTTACTAAGAAAGGTGGTTGTGACCTAGTAAAAATCTTCATTAAAGAGTAGCAACTGTTCTTATGCCAGTGTTACTTTTGAAAGCCATGACGAAGAAAACCCTAAATTACAGGGAAGAAAATGCTTCTCTGATACCCAAGAAAGTGAGAAAGCAATAGAGCTGGGAAATGTCTTTTAATATATTGTCTTTGGCAGTGTGCACAGCTATGCTCCTACAAGGGATTCCCTCTGTGCTGCAGGGTGGTGGTGTGCTCAGCTCCTGTTGGGTCGGAGAACTGTGGGCTCAGCTGTCCCCCAGGACACAAGTCACCATTTTGGAAAGCATTTGCTGTGTCACCAAACAGGAGGCAAATGCTGGTAGAGTTGACAAGGAGACACGTGGCTGTCTCCAAATGCCATGAGGAATCCTTTTGAGGAACACATGCCTGACATGAGAAGTTTGATTCATTGTCTGTAAACTGATTGTTTTGTTGTGAGAGGGCTCTGCTGTTTCACAGGCTATGGTAGGCTCGTGTTACTGGTTGCTGGAGGGAGAATTTAAGTATTAAAAAAATGGGAAGCATGTGGTGGAGGTGGCTAAACAGACCAAGTGACCTCAGCCCCTCCTCATGTGGCTTCCCCTCACCATCTTCATTGCTCTCCTTTGGGCACTGTCTTACAGCTGAATGTCCTTCTTTATATTGTGTGCCCAAAACTGCACACAGGGCTTGAGGTGGGGCTGCAGCAGTGCAGAGCAGAGCAGGCCTTTTCATGCTGGTTTGGTTTTGTTTTGCTTTACCATGGCTTGTTCATTGGGATGCTCAGGCATTCTAGAAGTTAGGTTAACAATAATGAAAGCTTTAAATATGATGAATGATTAAGCTGATATTTTTCTAATAATCTAAAGAATTTTCCCATAATTCATAACAAAGCACAGATATCATTATACCTTATGGGTTTACAGAGACATCCTGAAAATTCTGAGAAAAAGGAAACCAATTCATACAAATACTCAGCTATTGCTGTGGTGATTTGGTGTGCTCTTTAATGTAGTTTGCACACTAAAAACACTGATACAGCTTGGCCTGGCAGACTCAATTCTCTAAGATCCCTTGACTGGAAAATTAAATGTCCATTGGTTCTACACCTCTTTGAAAGCATTGTGACTAGATTCACAAATTCTTCTGTTGTCCATAGTTCTCTTTGTAGAAGGAAAGATAAAATTTGCAAACAAACATGACTTCATTCTTGACTGAAAGCAGCATTTATGAACCACTCAAAAACTGCTGTGTATTTATGTGGAGATTCACCCTAAATCCTACCAAGGCATGCAACACCACCAAACTCTGTGAGCTTAGTCTGTAGGAAAGCTTGAGGAAAACGTGGCTATCATTTCATAAAAGTCTAGGTTCATTTGGGGAGTGGGAGATGGTATGCTAATCCCAGCACTTGGAAGTGTTAATTCGTGGTCATTGTTCTGCCAAATGGAGACACGATCATTCTTCCTGGAGTTACAGTCTGTCTTCTGCAAGCTGGTACTGTTATTATGTTTGAAACTCACTCTGTGGCTAATGGTAAGTTCTGTGGCCAGAGTTAAGTAATGGATTTGTCTCCATACTTAGTCTAGGGTGGACTAATGAATGAAATTTCCTAGATTCAACTTGGATTTATTTACTGTTATTGCTGGTCATTGCTACTGTTGATGATTGCCCATGCCAAAAGGTCTCTGATATGTTTGTCTTTCTGCCATATATCTCCTTTTGTCCTTAAACCCTGTATTTCTGCCATGTATTTTCATCTGTCCTTAAACCTTACCTCTAGACCAGTCTGTGCATACAAACCCCATACATTAGTCACCAAAATGTATGGAAAAAATTCCCTTCCTCCATTGGATTTATGTAACGATGTTATTAGACTTAAGTTATTAAATTGCTTTCACTAGAAAGGGTCACAGAAGAAGTCAGTCACATGTACTTCTTATGAGACCATAACAAATGCATTTTTTACTGTCATAAGAGTTGAATTTTTAAAAGCAATGACAAATTACATCCCTGGATAAAATGAGATGTAAAAGGGATAACACTAGATGGCAACATACACACCTTTTTGTCTGAGTTTGATTTATATTTTTAAGAGCATTATTTGTGTTTTAAAAGAAGACATTAATGGTTAATAATGACAGAGAGATAATTACTTGTAAGTACAGATTCCCTAAATTGCCTGAAGAACAACTTCTTATGATCTTCATGGAAAAATTGACTGTCTTCAAGATGTAAAAGGGGCTACTCTTTGTATCTCAGTCAAGCAAAGGTCAGGAAAGCTAAAAAGAAAAAAGTCTTCAAAAGACCAAAAATGGAAACTCTTTTGAAGTAGTTAGCATTTTCTTTCTGGTGTTTAATGTAAACATTGTTTAAGAGCAGTTACTCTTTGTAGGCTCTGAACAACATTGCTCTGAGCTCAGATTTACCAGTTTAGAGGGGATTCATACATGGTTGTCTTCTGCAGGCATAAATGTACAGTGACAGGGGTGTCACTGCCCTGCCCTGACTGCTGCGAGCAGAGCTGGAGTGGGCTGTGGTAGTGCAGGGACTGAACCCAGATATATCATGTAAATCTTGCAAGTGTTGGAAGAGCCCCTGGGCTAATCCAGCATTTTGCAGGGAATCATTCTGCATGGAGATGGGGGAGGGCTGCAGTGCATTTGAATTTGAGTTTCCATTATGTGACTTCAGTAGACACTGTGTGTGTAAATGCTACAGTGAATGTAAGGCAAGCCTCTTAGTGATGTGTACCTGTGTGTGTTTCAGGAAATAGATGAGAATAACAGATCTTTGCTGTTTTTCAGATGTCAAATTTAAGTTTCTGTCCCGTTCTACGTGTGAATGGCGTTATGATGCCTGCACAAGCCCTTGTTTCAAGACATGCAGGGACCCTTTGGGAAAAAACTGTCAGACAGTACCAAAGTAAGTGTCTGTGTTTTTATGGGAAAGTGTGTAATTTAGGCAAGACACTGAAGCAGGATAATAGGAATATGAGGGCCCAAATGTACACTTAATATATCAGGACTGTGTTCTTGTGTAAGGAGGTAATTGAAAAAGAAAAGAACTCTAATAAAACCTGCTGCTGCAGCCACATAAGACCGACATTTCAGCCTTTAGTGTACTGTCAGGTTCTGGAATGACTGCTGTATTTGGAACTTTCATTTTGGGGGGTATTATAGAGTATTAATAAAGAGAGATTGTAGCGATTTTGTTTCAAACAGTTGTGCCCTGCTTGTCCATTATGCCATTGCAACAGCCATGTCTGGCCTTGCTTTTTCCTTCAAAGTGTAATTTGTGCTAAGTCTGGTAAAACTGGCATTCAGACTTTGACATGTAACAACACTGGATATTTCTAAAGCAATAGTATTCACTCTTGAACCTGTGACTGTTCAAAGAGCTGAGTGTCACAGAGTTCATGCTACACCTTAGATCTGAGTGGGAATGGAAATCATGGCAGTGACATTTTGAAGGAGTACACTGAGGTGAACCAGACTGTCTGCTTAAACATACTTTATCTATGGATTCTATTTGCCTAAAATTGACTGCTTTATCTGGAAGATACTATTCAACTAGTTAATACTAATTGTTTTTCTTTTAGAGTGGAAGGATGCATCCCTGCCTGTCCTCTCAACATGTTGCTGGATGAAATCACTCAAAGATGCGTGTATTTTGAAGACTGTATGTCTGAAAACTTATAAAAGACTTAGCTTATTAATTTATTAGTTCTTTAGTCAGAATTTCAGTTATCTGTGCCTACATTTGTGTAACCATGACCTTAGTTATGTGAACCTTGAGCTCACTAAACATACATTTTAGTTAAAATAATTTCATTCCTCAAAAACACAAGACAAATTTTAAACTAAGAAAGATGTTCTTTCTTCATCAAATATTTCAGTACCAGTATATTCAGATGTCAAGCAAACGATTTAATGAATTTAGTTTTTAATTTGTGTTGTATGAGTTTTAGAAGCTTAAAGGCAATTGGAAAGATCAGTTAGGTGAGTTAACCTAGAACTCTGCTGGCCCCACCACTATAATTACTCATAAATTTCAGGCTGTTTCTTGTGTCTGATTTCAGGCATTGAACCTGCAGATGAGAGCCCACCTTTGCTTCTCAGCATTCAAACCCCAGCAGTTCCACATTTAACACCAAGTGCAAGTTTGGCAGCGATCAGTGAAGAGGGAGCTTCATTTCCCTCTTCACCTGAAGCAAAGGACACGGAAACAACACTTGCTACAAAATTGCAGCTGACTGCAACTACAGGGAAACCAGAGTTTTCAGCTATTACATCTAATAAAACACTGCCAGCTGTAACTTTATCACCAAATATTTCTTCACAGCCGGCAGAAGTGGCATCTGTGAGAAGCACTACGGCAATGACTGGGACAACAAAGTCTAATGTAAGCTTGTCTGCTTCTGCTGAGATCTCTCCCTTGTTTCCATCTGCTGTCAGTTCAGAAACTTCCACGAGGATACAGCTGATCAGTAGTGGCCCCACTAAACTGCTGAGAGCTACAGAACCTCAGACAGCAGCTGCTGCACATGCAGTGAGCACAAGCACAGAATCAGAAAGCAAACCAATGGCCACTTCTGTTTTCACTGGGACACCACTTATACTTAGAACAACAGAAATGCCAGTCAAAACTAAAATAATGGAATTATCAGAAATGGCCACAAGAACTCTACCCACGAAAGAAGCACAAGTAAAACCAGAAGGACTTACAACATTTACACCCAGCTCATTTGAATCAATAACAGGAAAAACTACTGGATATCTGCCACAGTTTTCCACATCTCCACCTCTGGAGGTTCCTTCATATATACCACCAATAAACTTAACAGGAACTTCAGAAGGGACAAAAATAAGTGTAGAACAGACTTTTACCACAGTAGCTAATGTTACAGCGACATCATTTTCTCCTATACTCACTACTTCCTCTTTGTTAAAGCCAGTGTCTTCAGCAACAACAGAAGCAGCAGCTGTTTTAACCAAAGAGAGTGTGAAGACTACATTTTCCCCAACATCCATACCACCTGTTTCACTGGGAAAGGCAACTACAGAACCTCCTCCTGGAATGGTTCAACACCTGACTGGTACTCCAGAGGTTCCTTTCACTACAGCTCTAGGTCCAAAGATGACAACTCTACAAACTCAAGAGAGATCATCAGAAACAACTTTGTTATCGTTTACAACTCATAAAAAGGAAATCCCAAAAACAACATCTCATGTGGAGCATATGTCAAGTTCCTATTTCCCTCCATATTCACCACAACCTAGTTCTAGTACTGAAAAATCCTTCATTCTTTCTACAAAGAGATCTGCAGTGTCTGCTCCAAGTCCTGCTTCTCCAGCCTCAGGTGAATTAAAAAAAACATTTAAAACTGTTTCAACTACAGGGTATCCCTTACACACAGTTCTAAACACAACAGAGTTCCTGACTACATTGTACACTAAACATCCTGTCATGGCTGAGACTATCAGTGTGACACCTTTGTCTGTCAAAGTAACATCCAGAATAACGTCCCCTCTTGAGTTGGCAACAAAGTCAACTTTCTTTGCTGGAAAAGCATCTACTGAATACAAGTCAGCTCTGGTTTCAAGTACAGTGAAGACAAGCACTCCAGCATATTCAGGTAGTGATACCACATCAGCAGTGAAAACCAAAGAAACCACTGCAGCTCCTTTAGCTACAGAAAGAGAATCATCTCAAAGAACATCAGTCACTGGGTCTCCACTTGCTCCCCTTACAGGGACTGAAACCACATTGTTGACAACACAGCCTGATAAATCACGAGTAGAAGGTATTACTACAGTCTCTACTGGGAAGCCATCTGCTTTGACTTCTTCACCATCAAGTTCTCTAATCTCTTTGAACATTTCTCTTCCTTCACTACCCTCAGATGGAAAAGAAGCATCTCTGACAACTCTCAGTCCCATCCATTCATCCCATGAAATAACCTCTTCATATACAAGAACAACTCTACCAAAACTCCACTCTATGTTAACAACTGAAAAGACCTCTCCAGTTCCAACTTCCTCTATTTTATCTGCTATATTCGAACAATCAAGTTCAATAAGAACAGTATCAGACCAAAAACTACTAGTGACTATCACTAATGCCACATTCTCCCCATCCTCTGAATTCAGCAGTCACCCCATAACAACCAAAAAAATAATGATAGGCAAAGAAAAATCCTCTCTGTCCCCTTCTGTTGCACTTCCAGTAACAAAGTCTTCTTACACGTTCTCCACCTCTCAGTATCTAGGAGATAAATTAGTTTCTTCACCTTCCTTAATGCAGCTGCTACCAGAAGTAACAACCACACCAAAACATTCAGTAGAAACTAAAATTATTCCTACAGCATTAAAACCTACAGTCCAAAGGGTAACAGAATCAGTTCCAGCAGCTGCAGCTCTGTCTTCAGCAGGGCCCTTCTCCTTGCAGACATCTTCAAGAGACAAACTTTCAGTACAGACCACAGGGACCACAAGTATGCCACCTTCTTCTACTCAGAAGACTACAGAACCTGGTCATCAGACTTCTGCACCTTTGATGACAAGCCAAGTTCACCAGTACCCTGCAGAATCTCTAACAAAATCCACTGGGCAGCCCCGACCTGTCTTTGGCACAACTGAAGCTACAGTAGAGCTGATTTCCTTATATCCCTTAATGACCTCACTGCCTGAGGGCACTCATCCAGGTATGTTACCTAGCTCAGCAGGTCCTACAAAAGTTGTTTTACCAACTCAAAAATATTTGCATTTAACTGGTTCAGTCACGCAGCCACTTGTATCAAGAACTCCTGTTTTGCAGCCTACAGTCCCAGCTAGAGCAACAGCTGACTTGACCCCCCCTTTCTCACCAGAAGTGCTTGCCACTTCCTCTTCTTTAACAACTATTACAAAAGAACCATTTCCTTCATTTTCCACACAAAAGGCAGCTACAGCTCTAAAATTCACACATCAGGCCTCGTTTACTGAATCCCTTGAATCGAGACAAACACTTGAAGCATCACCTTCACCAGATTCAGAGTCAGCCTCTTCAAGGGTTGTGCTACCAGAAACAACAGAAATTCCTGTTGCCTTGGGATTCACATCAACAAGGGAAAGTGATACTGAGAAAACTGAGGTTCTGCCTAGGCAGGTCACACCCTCAGCCACCACCTACAGTTCCATGGTCCCACCAAGGACAGCCTTGACAACTGAGGCCCCTTCATCAGCTGCAGCCTCTCCAGCAATAAGCAGTGTTGGGCAAGACCTTAGTATTGCATCAGCAGCTTCAGACCAAGCAGCAGCAGCAGCAGTCACAGAGCCCATCACCACCTCTCCTTCTGTCACTTCAGAAGCAGGAGCCATGCCCCTCGGCACGGTGAAGTCTGAAGAGTCAGAATTAACCACAGGACTGCAGTCTGTCCTTACTGGGGGTGTTACCATTACATCTCAGATATTTTACCCTCCCTATTCCACAACTTCAGTTCTGTCCACTGTACGTTCACCTGCTGAATCAAAACCGTTTCCTTCGATAGCTCCGTCGCCAGTTGGTGCTAACCAAACTTCGAAAGCTGAAATAGCACCTGAGATGCAAACACCTTCTGTGAGTTCACTGCTAATGATACCAGATCATCCAAATGACACAGCAGCTCCATCAGTTCCCTCGTTTACTTCTTTATCTGCCAAACCACTCCATGGCTTGACTACATTTTCTGATGGACTGGCAACAGCTGAAGCCATGTCAGGACCTGCAGCATCCCCTTTTATGTTGCCTCAAGAAACAGCAACTCTTCAAACTTGTACAGTGAGTAGATATAAATAATTAACTGCCTGCTTTGGAATATACTTTAGTTACTTTTACACACTGATTAAAAAATAAAATTGTGAGCCATGCCTCGATCTTTAGGATTTAAAGTATCTGTGTCAAACAAGGGAGCTTTATTATGTCATGCATTGTATCTGAAACCTTAGATAACTTCATTATGCATAACATTTTTTTTCCAAATGTTATACTACACTGGGTTTCAGGCCTCAGTTTTCTGAGTGTGGCTGTTAGAAGAAGGGGATTTTGGGCAAAATATGGTGTTTCCTATTGTCCAGTATCAGTGTTTTGTCATGTTGCCCTCCTTAAAGTACATCTTTCCAGACACCCCTGTTATCATTGCTGCCTTCATTCCATATTATCCCTTCTCAGCTCTTTTCATTGTAAAGTTAGAAATTCAGCAGTGCTGTTCTCATCTTTACAACAGGACAGCAATATTAATCTGTGGTCAGGTTTTCAAAGGTGCTCTTTGCTTGTAGCTTCCTTGGGGATCAGTAAGGATTCTGTGCCTGAACCCCTCTTTTAAGGAAAAAACTGCAATATTGTTATACTAGCTAGGTAAGAATAGTAACCTCTGTCTTTTATTGAATCTGCCTTAGCCAATCACAGAGAGTGAGTGCATAAAGCACATTTGTTTGGATGGACAACTGATCCAGGTTAATAAGTCACAGAACTGCCCATACAATGCCACTCAGCCCAGCTGTGGAGTTTTAGGATTTGCTACTCAAACAAATGGTGACAAGTGCTGCCCAAAGTGGGAATGTGCATGTAAGTTTTAATTCTGCAGTGCTTTTGAATTGCATCCAGGTAACAATTTAATGCAAGTGTGAGAAGGGTAAGAACTAACACTTCTATACCATAGCATAGAAATAGAAGATGCATGTTGTATGGGTTACTCATTGTCTAAGGAAATTTATAATTGTAGCTCTGCATCCAGAGAAATAGAAATGTTCCTTTAATGTACTCAGCATTAGATACCGCAAGGGGGTATGTTCAGGTCTGACTTAAACACATCTTGTCACCTCTCTAATCAGGGGACACCTAATCAATGCAGATTTTTTGGTTCATTTTATAACTACTTCAGGATGAGAAGATTCCCTAGACTGTTAACTAGTTCTGTAAACACCTGGGGACTCTGTACTGTAGTCACTCCCATCAATTACCTACAATTGGGCAATCCAAACCTTAAAGAAAATTCAATTTATTTCATCATAGCAAATAAAGTATGCAGGGATAAGCAACTGAGACTTCTGCTTAGGCTTTAGAGTTTGAAATAACTCAGAGTAGAACGCCAAGCCCATCGAAACACAAAAGCTTTATCAATAAGACTGAGGAAAAACGGAACTTTTCACCTTAGGAACAAAACTACAGGGGAACTATGGATCTGGCATGATCTGCTGTGACTTTTCCTAGTTTGGGGTTTGCAAAAATTGCAAACTTTTGTTGGCAAGAACTGTAAGGAAATAGCTGATTGCAGGGGTCTGCAGGTTGACCCTCTGAAAATACACAGGATTTTATTCTGCTGCCCCTTTACAAAGATGTGAAAATATGTGCTGTGTAAATGAACCTCCTAGTTATCTAGTTCATCTTATTACATTTTTTGGTTTATCTTCATATTTTGTACGATTTTTCTAACTTACTTTTGAATTCAGGCAAAACATTTACTTTTTTTTCCCCCTCTTAGGTCGTTGCACCATTTTCTCTGATCTGAGCATTGTAACCTATGATGGAAATCATTTGGCTCTATTCAAAGAAGCATCCTACATTGTTAGTCAGACTCCAGATGAAACTGTAATCATCCATGTCCTTGACTGTAGAATGGTAACTAACATTTATCAGCTAACAAAAGGTGTTTGGTACTGCTAATAAGATGTATCTAAAAAGCAAGAGCGTATTAAATACTTCATATTGTGGTTATTATTCACTTCTGTGCAATATCTATGAATTGTGCTTGAATTTTACAATACTTATGACTTGTGTAGCACTCTTAACACCTGACTGTATGTGCATAGTTCCTTGTGAAACAGCTGGAAGATTAGAGGTAGGTCCACGTTATCCTATGGTATTTGTAATAGGGACAAGGTGGTGAGAGAATAAGTGGATTTACATTATTAGTCACTCCTGTGAGTGCTGTCTTATTATAAATACCCCACAGTTGTACCAGTGTACCATCAGTCTCTTTCAGTGCAGGATTTTTATCTGTGCTCATATGGAGGAAACACCCATCTTCAGAGCCATAAAAGGCTATAGGAATGCCAGACTGAGTGGGACCACCCTGTGCATTCCAAGGTTATGACACAGGAATAAGAGAGAAAGCCTGATGGGGATCCTGTCTAATGGGTAGTGTGGGTTTGCTTTTGTCATGAAAAGTTGATTTCTTACGAGCCTTTACAAAACTCCTCTTGACTCCAGTCTCTCCTGTGAAAGCTAGTGGTAATTTAATGTCTGTATAAATGTCCATTGCAGAGCTTGGCCCCAAGTTTTACCTCATGGAAGTTAATTTCAGAACCTTAATATAACTGATATGAGTACAATATATTTGTGACTTTCAGATTTGTTTTCCTCTTGTATTCAGTATTTTCTGTCTTATTCAACCCCATGTAGCTCAGGAAATATGCATTTATTCCTGTCCATTATTTCTGTGCTTTACATATAATACAGATTCATCATTCCCAGTCTCATTCTTGCTGAACTTCAGATATGTAGTTCATATTTTTTGTCTGAAAAGCTAGTCAGCCATATTTTTTCCCTGAAAAACCGTATTTCTGTTGTAATTTCAAGATTGTATGATACAGCACAGTATTTTATTTGTTTATCCAGACAAACTTTGTAGTCTTGACTTGAAACCATAATCAGTAAAAGTTTTCGTCTCTTAATAGTAAAATCCCCAAAAATCTTTAATATTCCAGTACCTAAAACCAGTAAGCAACCAGTGTATACAGATTTTGCACATCATGGCTCTGGGTGATGTATTTTTGCTTTCTCCACAGAGTAATTCAAATTCAACCTCTTTGTGCCTGGCAATGTTGAACCTAACCTATGTATCAAATCAAATTATTATCAATCGTTTAAGTAGAAAAGTAAGTATTTTGAGGGGTTTTATTTTCCTTTTAGATACTGCCTTATTTCTGCAGTCCTCTGCCTCCTCACGTGGATACTGAGGAACAGAGTAGAACACAATAGGTCACATGGTTCATTGTTCCAGTTTTGTAATTTAGCAAACTGCTCCTGGTAAATTCAAAAAGCCAGACTGGGATCTGAGGGCAGTGAATGAGGTAAGTCACAGAGCAAGGCACACAAATTCTCAGTACCATTGGTACCTGTTCTGTCTTTGTGGAGGAAAGCCTGACTGCTTCTGAAATTAGTTATGACTTAGACTCTTAAGCTGTCAAGAATCTGGCCTTAGTTCTTATACCTGACAGTTAACCTCTCTTCTGTGTCTTTTAGATAACAGTGAATTCAAGATCTGCTTGGCCTACTGTTAGGAAATATGGATACAAAATTGAAGATACAGGCTTCAAGTATGCAGTTGAGACTCCAACAAAAATCAGAATTCAGTGGTTTCACGACACAGGTGTGATGATTGTTGAGTTCAATAGTACCAGAGAGCCAAGAGCTTTGGGACTATGTGGTAAGTATAGAATAGTGCAAGAAAAAAAGGCCTTCAGATGCTTTACTAGGGAGACACATTTTCCTGATTGTATAAACTATTTATTGCAGGATCTGTCCCAAAAATTTATTGTGGATCACTGCAAATCTTAAAATACTACTAAAATTATTCTGTTGTTAATTTTGTTTGTTGTTGGAGTTATATTTGATATTTATTCCTCTCACTTTTTGCCCACAGTGTTGCTTCTGTCTGTAACCTGTTTGAATCACAGGCGTGATTGCAGTTACCAAACCCAAATAAGTAAGACAGGTCTAAGTCCATAATTTCAAATATGGTCATTTACAGATTTAATGTTTTATATCCATCTGATAGGAAGTGGGACAAGCTATTTTCAGTTTCTAAAGGTCAGAACTCCCAGTAAATGTAAACTTGTGAGAACTAATCTTTGTTTTGTTGGAGAAAATAATTTAGAGGGAATTTCTTAATAATGTTGCACTCTGTTAGGTCTGTTCAGTAGTTTCACCTGCTTTCTTTTTTTCTAAGAAGCAAAATCTTGAATAAGCTGGGGGTGTTAGAGCTTTTGCAAGCATGTATTTGTTGATGTAAATCCCCACTGTGGTAGCTGAATCTGTAAATTGGAGCTGGAAATCAGGATTAAAGAGATCATATATTTACAGTGGATATCTTTCCAGTTTCAGAAAGGGCAAATGCCTGTAGCTCAGTATCAAATTCCAGAAATAGCTCAGTCCAGTTTCCAGTCCTGCTTATAGAAATGTGCCTTGCTCAAAGAGAGTTTCAATTTAGACTATTTTGAAATTTGATTGTTATCAGTAATTTGCCCTAACTTCTGTTTCCAGTATTGTTCTCACTCTGTTTGGCTAATTGTTATGGTAATTAGATCAAACAGAAACCAGAAAGTAAAGACAGTGGGTTTTTATTGGTTTTATTAGTTATCCAGAAAACCTCTTTTGCCTTCACCTGTTGGATGAGCGTGGTAGGGAGGATTGGGAACATTCCATTCCTGGTTTACAAGGCATTTTGACTAGATGGAAACACACTTCTGTGCCTGGTGTGGCAAGTACAACTTCTTCAGGGGATGTGCTGTGTATTTCTGGTGGGTTTCACCTCTGGCTTCCTGGGAGTTTCTCTGCAGGAGTCTGCCTGCACAGTGCTGCCTGCTGCCACTTACAGAGCCTGCCTCAAATGAGCTCCTTGTACTGCATCTTTCCAGGTGGATTAGTGTAGCCTAAACTCCTGTGCTTTCTGTGTTAGCCTGCTGCTTGTATTTGCACTTTCTTGGGTATATTTTAGCTGAACTGCAGTGTTTGTAGGTCCTGATTTCTCAGCTTCATGGAAATGCTAAAAACTGAAGAGACCATTACAGATTTGTAGCACAAGCATCCCTTGGAAGGATTCAGAGTCAATGGTGTCTTTTACAGTGTGAGGATTGGGCAAATATGGCAGCTGGTGAAGAGCTGGAATGGGAGATGAGGGATGTGGGAGGGGGATGTGGACATCTCTATAGCAAAACTGGTGAAAAAGATTTAGAGCATGTCAGTTCTAGTTGCAACCAGATACTGCCAAGAAAAATGTGAAGCTTTGGTTTTGCTGTTTTAAATCTCCTTGTCAACGTGTAAGAGAAGTGAAAAAAGATATCCCTGACAGGACAGCAATCCTCTGAAGTCTTTCAGAACCATCACATATTTCCTATCTGTGTTGCAAATACAGGCTAAAAAGGTTCAATCAGAAACAGTTTGGAAAGCTGCTTTACTCTCTGAATGCCTGTTGCTGTATCACTGATTGTCATCAGGAATTGCAAAAAATGGGAGAACAGACCAGGTCTTTAGAAAAGGATGAAATCCACAAATACTTTTTTGAAGAGATAAAGAATTAGGATTGTGCTTGTGGAGACGACAGAAGAAAACACTCTAGAAATCTGATACAAAAGTCACAGAAACTGATTAGGAAGAAAGAATGGGGGAGTGATCCATCATTCTGCTTTTTTTTCTACATGCTGGTTTTTAAAGGATGTTCTGAGAAGACTGCTGCAGTACTTGAATGTTCTTTGCTGGCCACAGTCACTGTCTATGTTACGTTGCTTCTTTTGATCCAAAGCGTTCTGAAATTTCTCACTCTCTTAGTTAAAGCAGAAAGAAAAATGTGATGCCGCCTTCTGAGAAGTGAATATAGAAAAGTTTGATGATTTTTTTTTTCCTGCTGAGTGGTAGTATAAGTATAGCTGGAAGTGTGGAGATCTGGAGTTTTCTGGTAGCTCTTCAGCCAGTGGATGCTGAAGATTGCTCAGAAGCAGAAGTAGAATAGTACAGTATTTTCTGCAGTACAGTATCAGTACTGTATCAGATCAGCATTTTATAGTTGTTCTCTTTTCTGATAACACCTACAGTTTTAATTTGTTGCTGTACATGGAGGTGCTTTGCAACCTTTTTTAAAATACATTTTTGTTTAGTTGTTTGTGCAGCTGAGGAGCAAACTTTCAGGTTTTTAGCTGGGATCTCTGAGCAGTTCTTTGATATGCAGTAGATTTCCATTCAGAGATACATCTTTGCATTTGCTTTCCTTCATTTTTCTGAATTTTGTGTATTTTGATCCTAAGGAAGACTTTTTACATCTGTTGTAGGTCGTGATACTGTCATGTTGTATAGAACTTTGAAAAGGTGTTTAATTTCTTGGGTATTCCACTTCAAACATATTTCACATGTGTTAACCTGCTTTTTTTTTCTTTTTCTTTTTTTTTCCTGGTAATTCACAGGGCTTTGTGATAGAAGCTTGGAAAATGACTTGATGCTCCCCAACAGGACAGTTTTAAGCCAAAGCAGCTCACCCTCAACTTTTATAGACAGCTGGCAAGTGCCAGACACGTTAAAGTATGTCGGAGAAGACAGGCATCAGGAAACTAATTGCTCAGTCATGGACTGCTCAGAGTGCTTAAGAATGGTGTTGAACCAGACCTTCAGCAGCTGTCACCCTTATGTATGTTAACAATTTCAAAGCTTACATTTTGGGGGAGCTGCAGTTCAGATATAATTCTGTGTACTTGGTAATTTCATTAATGTGAGACTACATGTAACCATATCTGTTGAATGAGATGCATATTTTTATGTGTGCCTTCGGTTGCAAGGTAAAAGTGATTGAAGAGTATGGCAGCTTGATAGCAGAGTTGCAATAAGCAGCTTTCATAATTTCCCCTCTGTAATTTTGAAATACTACATAATTCATTAACCACAGGTAATTCAGCTGTATCGATAAGATGTAGAAAAAAATAGTTTTAGGATTTAATTAATCCTTAAGCCTTCGGCAATTTAACAAGTCCCAAATTGCAGTGGGTAATCTAAGAACCTGCATTCTCAAAGGCTCTAGAGACAGAGTTCCAGCTTGGAGATGTGAGAGGGTAGAACAGACCCTTGAGAGCAAGCCTAAGGCAAATAACAAACTCCTGGTGTGCAGATAAATTATTTGTGGTCATATGAGTACATTTACCCTTTGACCTTTTGTTTATAGCTGATTTTGTTGAAGAGGAGACCAAAGATAGGTAAAAACATAAGAAGGAACAAAGAAATTGTGCCTTCTACTAGAAAAAAATCTGTATTACCTCTTACCTTGGCACTTAAAAGATAAACCCAAGGAATATAATCATGTCAACATTCAGGCAGTTTTACTTTTAAATAGCAGTAGATTATCTTTGTACACCAGTGAAGGCTTACTGTGAACCAAGAACTCTTGGCTTCTTTTTAGCTGATGTTTTTAAAGGTCAGTCTTTCCTTCCTAGCACAGCCTCTATGAAGGTGCCATCTCCTTTTTCTTTTGATTTGTTAGATTCCACCAGAGCAATTCTGTGATCTATGGGCTCGAGACACTGAGTACATTCGAAATCCTTGTGTTTCACTAGCTGCCTATGTGGCAATGTGCAACAAATTCAATATTTGCATAGAGTGGAGGAGCTCTGATTACTGCCGTAAGTATTCTGTGTGTATGCCCACCTTTAGTGTTCTCAGAGACAAAATCTGCCTAATTTAAGAGTTACAATAAATTGAAAATGCCAGTGCTTCTTGAATCTTCATGTACTTTGATGCTGCTGCAGAAAGCTGTGCCTTTGGAAAGAGGATTAGAGAAATGAAACACCTTTGAGATCAGATGGGGAGTAAGGAGGAAAACCTGAGACCTTTGAGCATCTTGGCAGAAGACTTGTCCCATAGCAACACTAAAATGTAAGGCCAAATGGGGTCTGTGGCAGCATCACAGCATCTCCTTAATGCTGTCCATGATCACCTAGGAAAAGCCCCCTGTGTGATAGCCCAGGGGAGGTCTGTGGGTTTGGTCCTTGAAAATGAGAAGACTTATTGAAGAAGCATGTTCCCCCCAAAATGAGAACTCACTGTACATAGAAATCATAAGTGATGCCTTTTTTTAAAGTGATTGAAGGGGTGTGTAGTTTGTACAGGCTTCATGCAGGTATATAATAATGCCTTTCAAATAAATGATGTAGTCTAATACTTATGAACAGACAATTTTTTTTAATTCTTCAGTTTTTATGGTTTTTACTAGCAAGTAATTGTTTAAAAGGACATCTTAAAAATATAGCTGTAAATATGTATTCCACCCATTGTGAAGGGACACGTCACACTTATTTTTATACCACAGTGATGCATTTTCTTTGATTATTGCAAATTGTTCAGAACACTCAGTGATTGATCTGGGTAGTATTTGAAAATGTTTTTGAAGTTTGAATTACTTTGTGTCAGCACTGTTGCATGGTTTGGTATCTCTGCTTCCAAAATGCAAACTGAAGCTTGATGAAAATACTACTACATGAAGAAGAGAGGTAAAAGTGCTTGCAGATTCCTTATGTTTGAATTTGATGTGTAGGTAACTGGTCTGTGTTGGTGTTTCAGGCTGGTAGACAGTAGTGTCTTCTCTTGGGTGTTGCCTCGTGGGATTACACCTTGAACAAAGTCTGATTTATGTATTTCCTTCCTAGCCTTCCCCTGCTCTGAAAACTTCTCCTACCAGCCTTGCATAGCTGCCTGTGAGGTTCCAGAGAGCTGTCAGAACAGCGAGGTTGCTCCTCTGGACTCAGACTCCTGCTCAGTGCTGACTGAAGGCTGTGTCTGTGCTGGAGGGACCATCCTTCACCGGACTCACACTGCTGTCTGTATTCCTGAAGAGAAATGTGGTATATTTGGATGTGATTTTCTACTTTATTTTCTGCGAGTGGGTGGTCAGATACTTCATTATTCTTAGGATGAGTTCTGGTTTGGTGTTGTGTGAGTTCTGAATATGTCATTCATTTGAGGATTCTAGATACTCAGTGAACATGAACTGTACAGGTGAGCAAGTGAGGAATGTCCTTGGCACACACAGTTTTGCTTACTTTTCTCTTAACTGGAGCATGCTCTTCAAAGTCTTTGCTTAAGTTTCTGCATCCAATTATTGTAAGTCTGTTAGTCTTGGCCTCCTTTTCACCCAACCCCTTTGCCAAAGGTCCAATTTTTGGTATCCATTGGCATTCAAATGACATGCAGCAACAGTTAATTACATATTTTTAATAATACATGTGTGTCTGGCCAGCATTCATGCTTGTTTTCATTGCCATTCTGTCTCAGCACACCAAAAAAATGGACTAATTCTTCTCCCTAGCAACATGAACCTTAAAGATGCAGTTTATGATAAATCAGATTGCTAAAGCACTGTAAATTAGTAAGAGTTTTGACATTTTTTAAATAAAAAAGTAACTTCAGATCATTACTTTAAAAATGAAGGAATGGATTGAGGTTTTAAGTGACTGGTGTTATAGTGGAGACATAAAACACATTGGAGGTCTGGATCTTCTGGAAGATGTTGAGTGTCTTGCTTTACTACACAAACTCAGTCAGAGATTGTCTCATCTTTCATTTTTGTGGGGTGATGGACATAGCCAAGCCTTTAAAAATCTGGGATTTTTATGCCTCATAGGTCCACATCCACTGTGGAAAGAAATGATGATCAAAATTGGAATTTAAAAAGAAGTTCTTCTGTTTTCTGCTGTCCTGATCTAGCTTGTACAGACAGCTCAGGAGCACCTCATTCTGTGGGTGAGATCTGGAGAACTTCTTTGAGTGGATGCTGTATGCAGAAATGTGTTGACAGTGAGACCATAATTCCAGTGGAGCACAACTGTTCAGAGACCCACAGTTCAGAGTGTCAGCGATTTGCAGAAGTGGCCTTGCTTGTTCCTGATGATCAGACATGCTGTCCTCAGAAGATCTGCAGTAAGTATTCCTTCATGGTTATAAATACTACCCACTGGCATTTCCTGATGTCTTTTCACCGTGGTTTGCTTTCCTGTTGCACGTGCTACTTTTGAAGAAAACAGAAATTACTTTGGTTTGAATTCACAGATGATGTAGACAGTTGTAGAAACTGGCTCAATATCCAGTAGGTTTTGGAGGAGAGGTAGAGGAATAGGAAGAGGACTGAAACAGCATTGTGTTTATTTGAGTATGAATTGTGTTTCCCTCAAGTTTGGAGATAACTGTTTATTTTTAATATCCAAATACAAGCAAATGATCTGTGTAATTCTGAGGGGAAAAAATCAGATGACTGTTTATCTAATTTGCAAAGTGAGCAGTAAAAGATGATAGAAAAGCTTTTCTTTCATTTAATTTTTGCTTAGCTTAGAAAGTTTCAAAGAGAAATTACAAGCAATTTTCATGTTTTGACCACCTAGTATGGTGTTGCAGTGAGTTTTCCAGAGGAGGTTTGTTTTTTTCATTCTCACAAGGACTCAGCTCTAGTTTAACATTGCCTCCATGGAGATCTTTGCAAATGATGAACACTTCTGAATCCTGCCTCTTTGGGAGTTTTTTGCTGCTTCATGGCAGCAAATTTTCATATGCCTGTGGTTTGGAGTTTGGGGGTATGTAATTGCAAATACTGCTTGACACCACTCTACTCAACTTATAAACACATAGTTTAGAAGGTGCTTGTTCTTTTTTCTTTTTCCCTTTTATGTAACAGTTTGTAATCAGAGTCTCTGTGAACTCCTAATCCCTGAGTGTAGCAGCCTGGAAAAGTTGGTCACCTATTACAGTGAAGAATCCTGTTGTCCCAGCTACGTTTGTGGTAGGTTTCTTTTGAAAGGTAAAAAAGTGCACCCTGTAAAAGACATTCAGTAAACTAAATAGATCAATATCAGAACAATAAGGGTAGTGTAGATACCACTCTTAGTATGGCCATTTACAAAATTAACTTTTATCTAAAGCTCAGGGTTGGTCTGTGCCTCATTTTGAGCAGATGTGATACAATCTTATGTTAAATGATCAGGCAGGATCTTGTGATACAAGGTGAAAGTTCTAAAGCAGCTTGTAGAACCTCTGTGCTCTGCACTGCCCTTCCCTGGGATATAGCATAGCAAAGGAGGAATGCTCAGCTTCATCTAAAGGAATACATCTGTTGGCCTTGTTTCAGAATGTGATCCAGAAAAATGTGAACCATTGGAGCAGATGCCAAGCTGTCAAGATGATCAAACACTAATTGCTGCTCGGGTGGAGAATACCTGCTGCATTTCCCATATATGTGGTACAGTAGCCTGATTGGTGGGGATTATAAGTGTGGTTTTGCATATGCAATGATGTTTATAATTATCTTGCAAATTAAGGCTCCTTTAGCTCTCCCAACATAGTAAGGCTTGAAAGTGATTAAAACAATGGGCATTAATTTTCTAAACCTTAAGAAATGGCAACAGCCACTTAGAGTCACAGAACAGCTTTGTGCAACTGAGTAGTATTCCTGGGTCAAGTAGAGGAGTGGTGGTGGAGTCCATGGATGAGGGAATTCAGGGCTTTTGAGGTTGTCCATGTGCAGTGTGTGAAGTAGATGCACGAATATTTTATCTGAAAGAAGACTGAAGTTAGATGCTTTTATTCCCTATATCCTGCTCTATCATCTGTGGCCTTTCTTAATTGATGACAAATATCTTATATTAGAATATTATGCATATTTTTTCAGTTCTTTTGGGGTTTAGCCTCTAATGACTTAATTCAATAATAAAATTGCACTTTTTCCATTAGTATATGAGCTCCAGTCTTACCATGCAGCTGTTTTCTGTTTGACAATAATATGATAATGAGGTGCTATTGAGTTTACTTTATTTTTGAACAGATATCAGGGAATCAAAGGCCCTTTTACATGCAAAAATTTGAGTGTTTATAGGAACCATGAATTGCACTTCTGTTATTTACAGTAATCAGAGTGCTTTGATCATGTGATAGCAATGGGATGCATTTGGCTCTGTTGTGGTTGTCATAGGTGTTCAAGCTGGGGGGATAACACTGGGATCACAGGGGATGCATTTAATTGAGGATCAAAGATTCCTGAAAAAAACAGCAGCATGACTTGGTAGTAGCAAAATTTTTCTTAACAGGAGAAGGAGAGAAAATCATGTTTGCTCACAAAAAATGTGTAGCAGGGGACAAAGGAGAAAGGGGCAAACTGCACTGAAAATTAGCCTTTTGTATAGGGTCTATAAGGAGTGAATGAAGGGCACCTCAGCTCTCTTTTATAAGAGTCTGGGATAAACTTAGAGCAAATTTTCTAGGCAGTAGTAAAATTTCTTCCAGCGTTTTAGATTTAAATAATTGTTTTCTCCAGCATGTGGGGCTTGCTCGGATCAAATACCCAAATGTCAAGAAGGAGAAGTTCTCATTGTGGATGGCAACACTACTGACAGGTGTTGCCCTACGTACCAGTGCAGTAAGTTTGACTTGGTCAATTAAAATATTTAATATTTTAAATAACAGAGAACATGGGGAATTCTGTGGTGTGGAAGTTCAATGTCAAAAATGGTGGGTTAGAGATACAGCTCCAGTTGTTCATATAAACAAGCTGTAGTCCTGAACAAAGTCTTTACTTTTATAACTTCATATGTATAAAGCGTTCTCTGAATATCTGTATCATGGAGACAAGTGAGTAGTTTCAGGCTTCAAATTGTGGGTATTTAAAAATATTTAAATGTTTGTTTGGAGTATCTGTACTCCATACTACTATCTGATAGCTAACAACTAAATTTCTATTATTAGTCTTTTAAACCAAGACATTTTCTATGTGTATTTACTATAACTAATGTACTGCATCTTGGTTAATATTTCCACTCATCCAAACGTGCCACTGTTGTGTTTACTGTGCTCTCTTTCCTTTGATTTTAGTCTGTGAAATACATCGTTGTCCCGAATTCCGGTGCATGCTTGGCATGTCTCTGGTGGAGGTGTGGAGCCCGGAGCAGTGCTGCCCCTTCCGCACCTGTGGTAAAGTCTCGGATTTCCACTGTAGCTGCCTTAGACACTGACAGGGGACAACACCTTTGGGGTTGAGCCTGGTTTCAGCCCTGTTTTGACCCTGCTGGTGAACAAATGGTACAGAAAAGTCATTTCATGGTACAGAACAAGCTAATCGGCCTGGTTTGCTTTTCTTGCATCCTGTAGAATTTCCCTCTCCAAACTGGGTTATTTACCATCTTCAGAGTGTTTCAAGAATTACTGTATTGGGTTTGCTGCCTTTTAAATCTAGGATTTCTATCCTCTCTGCATTGCTCTGTTGTAAGCAAATAGCACATAACTTGCTAAACTGCTGTTTCTGGTGTTGTATTTTTTCAGAATGTGCGTGCGAAACAATCCCCAAACCTCAGTGCAAGCTGGTATGAAATTCATCTTCTTTGTCACTACTCTTTTGTTAATTTCTTAATCAGTCTATGGATCAGTATCTAAATAATACTTTATCAGTGAAATATGAAATGCCACGTCATCACCTCCTTTTTAAAAAATTACTTTTCAGTAAGATAGACACAGTTTTAAAAAGCCACCTAAGTCTAAATATGTTGCAGAATAAAATGACTATACAGCCCTGATATTTCCAGAGCTTTTTATTACCATATTCTGCCCCAATATATTACTAGAGTAGGACTGCTTTCATGGACAAAGGATAATTCAGGATAAAATTTTGGGGGTTAAAATGTTGAACTAAATGCTTTAAAGCATCACTGTTGCTTAATATTATTTGTTATGGTGAATATGTTAACGTTTATCTTGCACTCAGGCTGCTGAGTAAGCAGAACCTTCAAGAGATAGTGCTACCCAGATTCTGAAGGAAAGTTGTTTAAAAGAAAAAGATCCTGTAGAGGAGAAAAACCACTGTTGTTTCATGTATAATTACATTTTTTCTGCCTTTATACCCATAGGGGCAGAAGCTTCAGATAGACGAACTGTTTCAGAACAGTACAGAAAATATCTGTAACTGTGTGAAGTACAGATGTGGTAAGTCAGAAAATAATACAATTCAAAGAAATAGCCTTTCAAGTGCTAAGGGAAATTAGAAATTAAAAATCAGGCATTCACTTTGAACATGGCACTGAAGAGGGCAGGATTAACTGACATAGTTCATAAATAGGGTTAATTCTCCTCTGTGGGGAGATATAGACATTTCTCAGATACATTTCTTATCCTGAAATAGCCTTCCAAACCAAAAAAGTTGAAGAAGCCTGCACTGTCACTTGGGTATAGCTAATAGAATATTACATATTTATTCAGATTCCATGCATGGCTGTATTTGAAATAATTTAGTGACTGCACTGAAGCATTAGATTGCTGCTAATGATTTGTTTGAAAATGTGGCTCATAATTCTAAAATAGGTAAAGTAGCTTTTTCCATTCCTGTTTCACTGTTTAAAACCTTTTTGGTGCCAAGCTGATTGTCCTGAGCATGCTGTTTGTGTTTTCTTGCAGAGAGAGACAAAGTTTGCCTGAGCAATGAGAGGGGTGTGCTGCTTCCTGGGCAGAGAATCGTGGAGCACAGTGCAGATGGCATTTGCCATGTTTCTTATTGTACAAATGTGATTGATCCCTCCACTAAATACTACAAAATAAACACATCTTCCATAGACTGCGCTGTCAAGTGCAAAGCTGTAAGAAATTCAGAAATTTAGACCTGTGCATTTGTGACTGGTGGCCTGAATCACTTTGTGATGGGTTTGGTTGAGCAGATGACAGTCATAGGAAAGAATAATTAGGGTATCTCCCTCTAATGATGTGCTGCCACAGTTCTATTGGAAGTTTATGAAAATCTCCCTTCTCCACTGTTATCTCTGCTCTGTAAATCTTACACAAAATAAAGGAAGTCGGAACTGCTTCCTTGGATTAATGGTGTGCTACCTCCCTGGATCCCTGCAAAACTTCAGCTGCATTATGTGCAAAATGGTACAAATCCCTGGCAGACATTAACTGGAAAAGAATCAGGAAGAGAATAATTATAAATAGAAGAATAATCCTAAATGTGGTGAAAACAGCTTTACAAAATAACCAAGTGTTATGTTGTCTTTTTACAAAATACAATACATTACCATGGGAATATTATACAGAAACTTTTTTCTAATTTTATAATTACCTGATGTCTAATGTGTAGAAAGTTAAAATTTCAGTGGTTCTTGAAATAAGTTTTCACTTACATTTGAAAATAGTAGAAAGACCAGTTAATTCTCTCAGATTTGAAACTCCTCCCTTTTTACTTAAATTAAGATCCAAGGCATTATTTAAAATCCTCGTGAATGCACAGTGTGTGCAAATGCAGGGTTTAGAAAGTTATTTTAAAAATATCCCTAAAATGAGATACCTGAAAAAGAATCTGCCTGTTACAGTAGTAAAATGTCAAACTGCAAGGTGGTCTCAGACAAGGAATAATCTGTTTGATTTTGACAGAACCAAGTCTATCAGCCTCCAAAAGATTTAACAGCTTGCTGTGGTAGCTGCAAGAACTTGTCGTGTCTCTACACTTTCAGCAATGGCACAGTTGCTAGTTTTAAGGTGAGTTTGTGTATTTTATTCCCTCAAAACATTTAGAAGTAAACAAAAAATGGTGAAATACTGTACACATCTTGCCATATAAAATGTGCAGAAAAGAGTTTTGTTTGGCCAAATACTAGGAACACTTTTGCATGCACACAATATTAATTTCTTGGAGAGTCCACCATATAACTGTCAGCAAATATTAAAGGATTCTGATACACATCAGAGAATTACCATCAACTTGACTATTTTAGAACCTGCTTAGCATTATGTATTTTTTATTGGACTTTCAAATGCAGTATTTAAACAGAACTTGAATATGTGTCTAAATTATATTTTACTGTAACTATTACTGTTGATTGAAGCGAGATCTCATTCAATGAAATTGTTTAATTAATACTTGAAATATTGTTTTTTTCTGACTAAATTTTGTTTTACAATTTTTGACAGCCTGGTGCTGTTTGGATTTCCAGCTGCATCAGATATGAATGCACCAACACAGCAATAGGACCAGTTCTGGTTTCCTCTGCAGTTGGGTGCCCACCCTTTAATGAAACTGAATGTGTGAAGGTCAGTGTACCAGGCACTGTTTACATTCCAGCTGTGATTTATGTTTGCATGAAATAATTTAACTCTGATAAAAGATGTTTTTACCTCAAGAAGGGAGAAATGATGAATTTTTGCAGTGCCTGTGTTTGTGCCCAGACATTTAAAGGTAATAAGCATAACTGTGCCACCAGGCTGCTGAGTTACACAGCTGGACACACACCTTCTGATACTAATAATCCCTTTTGTTTGTTTGTTTTTCTTCAATTGGGGTTTGTAATATCAAACTAGTCTTCATACAACTGTCTGAACTTGGATGTTTTTCTGGGCTGGACTTCCCCTTTCTAATATTTTCTGTGTATAACAATTTGATTCAGCACAACAATCAAAAACATTGAAAAAAAGGCAAAATTGCCTGAAAGTCAGGAGCAGCACGAATTTTTATGAACTAGTTTTGGAGCAAGATCAAAAGTTCTATTTGAATTTGCAAAATGAGATTAGACTAAGTGCCAGGAAATGGAGGCAAGGAGGATTCTCTTACTGCTCTCTGTAACTCTACATTTGCACATGGATAGAAAGGTACTCTCCCTGGTGGATGGTGCTACTGGAGCAGGGAACAGTCCTGAAGGAGCTGGGTGGCTGTAGTTCTCCCTCACAAATGGGTTGGTTCTTCAGAACTTGTCTCAGTTTCATAGCCGAACCTTCATCCATTCACCACTGCTGCATATGCCTGGGTAATGATGCAGAGCTTTATCTGAAAAATATTTCTAATATTGCAGAAATATGGGAATGAGTGCTTGAAAAAATCAAGTTTTTTTCCTCTTTATTTTATCTCTTGGTCAGGTTGGAGGCTATGTTGTGCCATTCTTAGAAGGATGCTGCAAAACATGTAAGTGATTATTGACAATTCCTGCCTCACAAGTCTCTCTGATTTGTTAACTTATAGATAAAGTGGATTGATTTCTACAAAAAAGCCTGATTCACATCTCAAAAGCTGTGCTTTTCCTGGTTTTACTTATGTAAATAACACTGAAAGTAGTGGAGTTAAATCAAAAGAAAACATTTTAACACTGAAACATTTACTCCACTGATAGTGATTGTAGCTGGTCAGGTCACTGAAATTCCTACCTCAAGTATTTTGTAGTTCTTGTGTAAAGCTCCTCAAATTTTAGGTACTGCATTTAGTATAATTAAAGGTACTGTATTTTAGAAGGCACCTTAAAACCATGCTTCATCTACATTAATGTCTTTATGTTTGGTAAAAATGAAGATTGATCTATGTGGTTTGTAAGTTAATTTCGTAAATAATGAATTTAGTAATTAATAGTTCAGAATCCTTCAGGCAGTGTCTTTTAAAGGATTTTACAATTTAAAAATCCCCCCTTACTTGATTATCTGTGAGAGTTAATAAAAATTCTCTGGGAAAAAAAAACCAAAACCACAGAATAAAAATTCTCTACAGAATAGGTTTGAAAGATACTATTTCTTAATAGAAATCAAGAAAATAGATTTTTTTTTTCTTAACACATTGGTACATAGCTGAAACATTTTGGCTGGTTTTATGAAGGACTTAGGCTGAAGTTGACAGTATTAGAAGAAACTGAAAAGGAGCTTTTTATACTGGGCAGTATAACAATATTTCAAATTTAAAAATCTGACTTAATTTGCATAAGTGGCTGAAGTAGTGACCTGGAAATGCGGGAGGGAGCTGGAGAGAAGTGCAGGTATTTCCTGCTGGGTGGGATGGAACTTGCACTGCTGTGAGTACCTGGCATGGTCCCATGTGCACAGTTGCTGCAGGGGGTTATGTGCTGCCAACTAAGTACCTTTTGGGGTCACTGATTTGTAGTACATTTTGTAGGAAAAAGTTTATTGAAACGGTGCAAGATTTATCTGGGCTTTTTTTCTCCGCTTCCACTGTAAGGGAATGAAAAGATCCAACTTTTTTTTTTCCCTCGGATGGACCTGTGTTTCAAGCACTTGTCCTGCCTAGTTCTGTGGCAATTCTCCATAGGCTCTCTGAGATCAGTTCTTGATTATCTGACATCACCCTTCAGTGCCCTAGCAGCCAAATAAACCAACCTCTGAACAAATTATTAAGACAGTTAAATATACATTAAGCTGCTTTTCAGCAGGGCGGAAGATCTTGCTGCTATGTTTAGAGCAAGATTATAAACAGACCCTTTAATTGTTAAAGACAGAAGTAAATTAACCCAGGACATACCTCACAAAGTGAAATTAAACCCTTGAAGAACCCAGTGGCTTCTGAGATGCATTTACAAATACATTCCTACAGTTTTGATTTCACACCTGTTTGTGCACGACACAGAACCTCTGTGACCCCTGTAGTTCATTGTGACTCTGAGCAAACCTGCCACAAGAGCTGTCAGTCAGGTGTAATTGTGGGAGATGTTTCAGGAGAAGGATTATCAGCATTTGGGTTCTTCCTTTTGAAGTACTTTGCCATTAGAAACAATTGTGATTTTGTTTTCAGTTTTAACTGGCCTTTGAGAATTAACAGCCACAAGCTCCATCATAAATCTAGAGAGGAAATTACACTGTTTGTTTGTTGTAGCCCCAAAGGACACATTAAACTCAAGATACCAGACTGGCTTGGTTATACCAATGTAGATCAGATTCTTCCAGTTGGTACATGAGGTTTAGCAATGCAAGCAGTGCCTGGATGAGGTACTCAGCTGCTGGCACCATGAACCCTGCCTGAGCAGGGAAGCAGAACCAGATGACCTCCAGAGGTCTCTTCCAGCCCCAGGCATTCTGTGATCCTGTAATATACAGACATTTTAAAGTCGAATTCAGTTTTCCAAAATCTCGTAACTCCCAAATGTTTTCATACTTCCAGAAACCCTCTGTAACATGTGCTCTGTTCAATGTGTAATATTCTTACCAGGTTCTTCAGTGTCAGTGCTCCTCCCACTCCTTGTTAGCCCAGTCACTCCTACAGCCTATGTTGGCTGTCACACAGGTACCTTTTCCTGAAATAAGTAGGACCAACCCAAACAGCATCATTGTTGATTTCCAACAATGTACTCCCTGATAGGAGCACCAGACCTCACCTTACCCAATTATTGCCAAAGCTGCAGTGTAGCACAGCTGCTCATGGTTGTTGAGAGTGGCTCCCATTCCGGTTTGTTTTTCACTTTGCACTGTGTGGGCGGTGCATTGTTGTCAGCCAACAATGTACTGTTGGTAGTAAGCACTTGCATAGTCTTTAGCTTGCTGCATGTGTAAAATTGCTGTGTTTAAAAGGGTAAACTAATTCCATCTGTTTACAGTGCACTAGAACATAGAGACTAATTGCTTTGCTTGTTAAAGCTTGTTGTGCAGCCACGTTTTTGCAGATGGTGTGTTGTACAGTTCTGCTTCCAGTGCCATGTACAGTAGAAGCAAGCAATAGCTTTTCCATCCATACTTAGGACAGTATACAGAAAACAGCAACCCTGTGTTTACTCCATGAAAGTTGGAGGTTATTTTTGTTCATTTTTCAAAAAGCATGTTAATTCTTTGAGTTGTATAACATGGTATGAACGCACTTGTTTCAGCATTGATTTCCTGGAAACAACTCTCCAAATTTCTGTAAGAGAAATCATGTTGACTGTCATTTTGGACACTCCACTGTGAGTGATACATCCTACATTAAACTACACTTATGACTTTAGGACTACTAAATAAAAATCTGTGTTTCATATTGATGTCATTTTAAGTGACCACAGTGTGATGAGTCAATCGAAAAACCAAGCAAGGATTTTCAACCATACAAATGGTGTAAAAGAATCTCGTTATATTATGACACATATAAAATGCTCCCTTGTTTTGTGAGGTTTTTCATGTAAAAGCATATTTTGTTGTAAAGCTCATTTAAAAAGCATTGGATATTAAAATGCATGCATGGAAATACATTATATATTTATTTTGTATGAGATGTGAGGTACTTTCACCGTAGCCTGGATGAAGTCATAGTCACAGTTGCACTGAATTCTCCACCCTCCACACCATGTAGAATGTAAAAGAAGAAAGAACCATGAAAAGAACTGTGAAAAAACAAAATAACGGTGAGTTGTTTTTTTTAACATTTTTTTTTCTTCATTTCTTAATTTACTTTTTCCCTAAGCAAACATAATTCAGTGACAGTCAAGCAGTAGCCAGACATTTGTCTGTAGGTTTTTATTTGTTTCCAAGAAGATTGATTGCTGTCCTTTCTGTCATGTTGTAGAAAACTCTGCTATGTCTAGAAACCAGTACCAGGCTTTTATAATTAAAAAAAAAAAAGGGGGCAAGAAAACCCCCAAACAAAAAAATCCAAAGAAAACCCCCCAAACAAACAACATTTAGAACTGTTTCTCTAAGAAGCAGGATTACAAGTTTGACAATGATTAGAGCAGAGAACTGGACGTTACGCATCACGACGTAGTTAAATTGTGTCACAGTTCAGTGCTGGGTGTTGGTCAAACCAGTGAATCCTTCATTGCCCTTGCTTTTCTGGAGCTAACAGTATTCAACTTTTGTCAACATCTTTGGATTTCTTGGCTCAAAGAAGAGTTCTGTAAGTGGGGAGTCACTGAGGGCTGCATCATGGTGTGTAAAATCAGTGTGAAACAGAGGAAACTCTTCTAATGGAATGGGCTGTTCATTCTCTTACAGATCTGCAGAGTGGGGTGGTTTCTTCAGCACAGAGGATCCCCTCAGAAGATGCTGCTCCTGCTGCTCTCTGACAACTGAACTTCACACTGAACAGCTTCGGTTTTCTTCCCATGTTCAACATTCCCTCCTGAGTTAAATTTAACTCCTCATTCAATTTCACGATTTCTTGTGATCTCTCTTATTTGATCCATGTACCTTGTACATATTTCTGTGAGAAAAACTGTGGAAATAATGTTAATGAAAGTGAAAATAAAGAGTTTTCTTTCTTTACTGGTGTTCTTTGATTTAATGAAAACATACAGGAATACAAAGTCCCCTGAAGGCCCGTTCTTCATCAGATTGTTATGTATTCTTTATGTATTTATTTTAAATTTTGTTTATACCACTGGAATGCAAGTGCTGCTATTAAAATTTGTTGTATTTATTTCATGGAAAATTCGCTTTAATTTATTAACAAGTTTACCTTTTGATAATGATACCATTTGGTATCATTAACAAGTTTAATTAATTAACAAGTCTTCTCACAGCAGAGTTTGATCAATTTTACAAAAGTTCTTGAAAACAGTGGATTTACTCTTAAAAGGCTTCTGAGTGAAGAATAAACCTTCTATAGTTGTTATTAAAGATAAAAAGAGACATACTTTAACGAATTAAATAGTTTTAAAAGTGCTTCAATGTACAGATCATGTCACTTCACCAAAGTTTTGTATGTGCAGTGATGTATTGGGTATTTTTTTCATGTCTCTTGACCCCATAAAATGGTCAGAAGTGTTCTTGTCCCTGAAATGTTAGAAATTTGAGCTGATATTTTTGTATCTATGCCCGTTTTGCAGGTAAGGAAGATGGTAAATTCTGTAAGAAGGTGACTGTTAGGATGACCATCCGCAAGAACGACTGCAGGAGTAACACCCCAGTAAGTAAACAGCCATCAGGATTTCTTTCAATAGGAGAGAAAAAATATGAGATATAAAAAGAAGGAAGAAAGAAAGGGAACTCAAATTCCACAAGGCCATTGTCTCCATCTCTGTCACAGAGGTTTCTCACAGCTGTTTTAATGCTTCCCTACATTCTCAGCAGTCATCCTCTCAATAATATAAAAAAGGGGCTGTTATTTCTTTTTGTCTGCGTTTAGGTGCATGTCAATTTAGTCTCATTTCACCCTATAATGCAATTATTATATGCAAATTAACCAATATAAACTGAACCTTGCCCTGATATTCTACAGTTAAAACGGCTGCAGATGTGTGTAATTTTTTATCTGCCCGGGGAAAGTGTTTAAATGCCAGCTTCATGAAGAAAGGAATCCTGGGTCCTGAAAGCTTTTTTTAGGCAGCAGCGTGAGCACACTGTAAAATGTGGAAGAAGAATGAGGCACTATCTGTGTGTCTGTCAAAGGATTTAGTGTTGGAGGACACCAACCATGTCCTGCTGAGCAGCAGCAAGGGTGCAGACAGACATCTCGTGTGAGATGTGTAAGAGCGCCTGGAAAAGCTGTAATAAAAGAGAGTAGGGAAACAGCTGTAGCCTCTAAAATGACTCTGAGTACATTTAGCAGAGTAAGCGGTTGAGCAGCCAGGAAATTTATTCTCAGTGTTTCATTGAACAGAAACACAAGTCCTGACTATTAAATTTGAAGAAATTATCAGTTTCTTAAGCCTATTTGTCTTATAGTCTATATTACACATTTGGTATCATTAGTGGTAATTCTCCTCAGCTTTCCAAAGGTTTGATTCTTTTATTCCTCCTTGCTGATACCCAGTATAGCAACACTGCATCAGTGTATCACTGAAATGAATACTGTAGGGAATTGTGGAAAGAACATTTGGTGCTGTGTCCAAGCCAGGGTTGTTCTGAATACTTTAAAATTCAAAACTGAAATTGCTTCTTCGTGTCTCTTAAAGTCTGTTACTGAAATTGACAGAAAAGTCATCGTTAATATCACTAATACAAAAATTGAGACCTGTCTGGGCAATGCAGGTTATTTCCAGATGTAGTGGGATTTCATAAGGGGGTAGAGGAAATAGCTGCAGATTTTTGACTGCTTTGCCATTGGGTTTGGGTGCCTGATGCCTTGGGAGCTCCTTGGGAGCCCTGACTCCCCAAGCTGCCCGTGTGTTAACTGCTGCCCGTGTGTTGGCAGGTGAACATCGTGTCGTGTGACGGGAAGTGCCCGTCCGCCAGCATCTACAACTACAACATCAACACCTACGCCAGGTTCTGCAAGTGCTGCAGGGAGCTCGGGCTGCAGAGGAGGACTGTGCAGCTCTACTGCACCAGCAACTCCACCTGGGGCAGCTACTCCATCCAAGAGCCCACAGACTGCTCTTGCCAGTGGTCTTGAAATACACGAAAGCAAAGAGAATGCCAAGCCCAGCTGTTCTGCAGCATGAGATAATTTTAATAGTTTACCTATTAAAAATACAGTAGCCAATCCCCTGTGTTTCACCTGTTCAATGCACCAAATACATTGGACTCTCCTAAATTTCTGAAAAGTGGCTTTGCCTCGTTTTATTGTGATTTGCCTTCGTTTTCATTCACAGGGATTGTTCTAAGGGTTCTTGTGATACACACCAACATAAAAGGTGATTTCAGTTGGTGATCTAAAGAGAAAGAACACCATCTGTTTTGTTCTGGAAGGCTGATCCATTCTTTGTCAAGCCCCCAGTCCAGTTTTACATCACTGCCTGACTTACCTGGCAGCAGGTCACTATTTTGAATGCATTATAATTGTGCAAGTACATTTAGTGTCTATTAAGAAAAATTCTTTGGACAATATGAGAAGAATTTTCAGTTTAAATCATATTCCTGTTGCTACATAGAGCATGTATAAGAAATTCAATTTAGGATTTTTTTTTTAATCAGGGAAACATTATCCATACTGATAACTGTATGTAATCTTCCCTGAGAATAATTTTGGTTTTTCTAGTGTATTTTATATTGTAGTGAAAAGCATTATGGCAAGTATGTGTTTATGGAACAGACCAGCTGTCTTTAGTGTATCTAGATTAGCCATTAGTCACTTTATCTTTCTGCTAAACAATATGACATAAACTGAAAATATACAGATTTAAAAAATGAAAACCATTTTATATTCCTTTGTATAGATATAACTTAAATTAAAACATTCATCTTATGAAATGAACCATACTTAAATGGTCTCTTTAGGAGAATGAAAATTGCTTAACAGTGATTTTAAAGGTGTGGAAGTTCATTAGGAAAAAGAAAATGAGGATTATATATCTGCCTCAAAGAAAAACAAAATTGAAAATCTTTGTCACATGTGTAGTAGATGCAACTTCATATGGTAAGTGCTTGAAATTCAAAATGTACAATTGTAAGGTTTGACATTTCAAAGGCAATTTTTTATGACCTTGAAAAATTAAATGTTTTTTGTAATGAAGTAATCTTTTTCTTCCCCAAGCTGATGTTACCATTCTATTCTTCTTTAACAAATGCCACTGAGATTAAGCAAAAATTCAGAAGCTTTTGTTTTTTAGATTAAAACTGTAGATAGTATGCAGTGATGCACTTGAGATCTAGAACAGTAAATAGACCTCAGCATACCTTCTTTGAAAGCTGCTTGTCTGCAGTAAATCCAAAGAAAAATGCGTTGTTAAAATCAATCATGTGAACATTTTTGATACTAATTTTGTATACTGTACATTTCATTCTTACAATATCTAATAAACAACAGGAAGTCTTATTTTGTTACAATTAATTTTGCTATCATTGCTAAAGCAGCTTACTGCCATGTGATGAAACACAATGTATTTACTAGTATTTTTTTTCAGTGGTGCACATGGGTAATTTTAGGGTTTGCTGATACCACAAGTACTACATCAAGGATGAAGACCTGCATATGGATTTTGAAAAACCTACATAATTTTTCTGATTTCATCACAATTTACTTTCATCCTCAGAAATGCAAAATTCATCCATGTAATTTTATTCAAAACAAAAATTGGAAAACACTTGTTAATCAAAGTGTAACAACACAACTCTGATACTGTCAGACTGTTTGTCCTAGAAAAACGGGGACAAAATAAGGTAAGTTTGTGCACATTCCCTTTCCATATTTTTTCTAAACTAACCTTCAGTTTGACTGCAGTGTGTAGGCTGTGTTTTGAGTAATTCTTGTGTGGTCATCCTTCAGTACCTAGGGCCAAGTGTGCCTCTAAGCTCTACCTGTTGTTTGTGCAGTCCCTGCTCACTTTGCAGATCAAGTTCCTTGTTCAAAGCTGTCCTCGAAATAGCAAGAAGGGACAGAATTTGGGAAAAGTCCATCCTTTGGAAAAAAAATGCTGTTTATATAAGACACTGAGCAGAGTTAAATTTAAATCCTTGATGCCACACACCTGAAATTCAACCTTTGGTGTTTTCAGAGGAGAAGTTCAACCTTCCTTGGTTTACCAGCTGGCAGATGCCCTCCTGGAGGGAAGGAATAAATAAGAAGGAGATGGTTCTTTTGCTCTCAGCCAAGATGGTATTTGCTGTGAAGGGCCAAACACCACCATGGGGGACAGACTAGAGCAGGAATTTGGCCAACCATCCTGTTTCCCTCTGCTGCAGTGTGGTCCCTTCTCTTGCTGCTTGAGCAGGCAGCTCGTTGCTTCTAGCAGCTCAAGGCAGTAACTTTGAAAAGTACTTGAGATCCAAACTCTGAGCTCTGGGTTGAGTTAGTGCAGGCAGTGAGAGCAGAAAGCTGACAGCATGCGTCTGGTAACCAAACTCAAACTCTGCTGGTGCTGCTACTTCGGCAGTAAAATAATAAACATTGTGGTAAGTCCCTACTTCTGCTTTTGCAGACTTAAGGCTTTATGATGGGAGAAACAAGGGGAAAGATTCCAACTGCCTCTGCCTTGGCAGGGGGAGCTGCTTTAATCCTGCCTCTGTGTTAAATTCCTTCACGCATCCTCAGCCTATCTGTGGTTGTTCAAAGCCACCCTTTCCTAATGCTGCACAAAGCAGCTTAGCTGGAAAAAGATGTGCCCTACTTGTACTTCCACATCTTTGGAAACCAAAGGAAATGGTGGGTTTCATCTGGCCCTTCCATGCTGGAGATACTCAGGCTGTAACAATGACTGAGTCCTAAAACGATTTTCTTCTTACTGATTCCTTTGCTTGAAACTGGCCTGCTTGCAACTGAGGCTTCCTAACATTCCTTTGAAAGTCTCAGAACTTTATTCTACCCCTGATAACCCTGTTCTCCTCACATGTGTTTGCATGTGTGGGGTTTCTTCACAAAAATGATTCCTAATGTAGGGAGGGAAGCATCATAGGCTTGTGTTTCATTAAATCTGGGAATTAAAATCTTTCTAATGCTGGGCAGTTTTCCATCTTTGAATAAAATGATTTGTATTTGAGTATGGAAACGTTGGTTGTTACAGTACTGATTGCTCATTTTCATCTCCTTTAGAAACCAGTTTATTTGCATTATTACCTCAAGCAAGTTTACCCAGCCTTGATTCACAGGGAAATACAAGAGATTTGGCAGCCAGACTCTTGAATATAATGGATATTGGCCTTTGAGAAAGGCCTTTAAAAAGACATATAATGGTATCAATTGTGTTTTCTAATGCTCACTGTCTGGGTTATTAGTACATGATCTAGACTCAGTGGTCTCTTGAGTAATGCTTCCGCTAATTAGTGATAGGGCTGCCTGGTGGTTTGGTAAATTAATCTGAGATATTGGCATCTACTGGGCTGCAGTTTAACATGAACTGTTAGTCACAAGTTAAATAACACCCCCTCAGACAGCTCTCAAGTATGCAGCCTGTGAGGTCAGACCAAAGTAATTCTAAACATTTTGCCCTTGCTCTTGTCTCTGCCCACACCACCATCTCTCTCCCCCATAGCAGTGGCCAGCTATGAATAAATAAAACGAGGTAACAGCTGCTATGCAGATGGTGATTTTTTGGAAAAATCCCCTCTTAGTGTGATGAAGACCTCTAACCTCTTTAGAACTCGTACCTGACAGACTGCCATCCCCTCAGATCTGCTTTCTGTGTGGACTTCTCACCAAGGCTTTGATCGTGTCACTTCACATCAGCTGTTAATTCAGATATCTGAATTAACTCAGGTGTCCAGGCTTCATCCATCACCCAAGAGAGCTGCATCCAGAGAGTGACTCAACCCATCCTAAAATAAGTATCTAAGAGTGATTTATCCTCCAGATGTATCATCTTTCCTTTTCACTGTGGAGAGAACCTGGATGCTAAAATATGGTTGGGTACCTCGCTTTTGTACTACTAAAATTGGTTGGGAATCAAATTCACCTTTAATGGTTAAGGATTCTCAACAGGTTCAAAAATCAGCTACACTGATAGTGATTATGGCACTTACCTGAGCAGCTCATATGAGGTGATTAATGGTAATATTTGATTTGCATGAAGCTGAATCGAGTGTCATTTGTGTTGTTTGGTGTTTCCTATATGTCTCAGAATACACTTATTTTGTATAACAGCTATAAAACTATCCCTGTGTCTCTAGAGCTGAAGGCAGCAGCAGCAGCAGACAAACCTTCAAGGTGGAAAAGCACAGCTGAATTTGCAAAGATGTCATGTGTTTATTTCCATGACAATGCCTTCCATTAGCTGGAAAAGATCTATAAGGTGAGTGAATTTTGACATATTTCTGTTTAAAAGACCTTCCATTGTGTAGATGTTGGCTTGAGATCTGCAGGCAATTTGAGATCTTAGTTTCTAGCTTTTGGCTTCCAAGATGTTTAAGGTAATGTGATTCTTCAGAAAATTGTGAAACCCATCTAGGAAATACAGATAAATACTTGTTGTATTTACTTGGGACAACTTTGAATGAAAAAAAAAAAAAAAACAAACCCAAACCACTTTTGGTTAAAATTCCTAAAATGTTAAAAATGGTTTTTTGGCAACTTCCTTATTTTCAAATATTTAGTTGAAATACCAATATCTTAGGTCCTGACTCTCATCCTTTTCATTTCTGCCCTGGGAGAAGAGTAGAAAGAAGATGAGGGATGATATTTTTTATGAAAACATTTAGAAGTTTTCCTCTTCAGATTGGACTGGCAAGTTGTTACACAGAGGGAAGTGGGAATCAGTACCTGAGGGGCCCTATTGTGATTTTCAGCGTTAGAGGTGGGGGAAAAGTCCCTCCCTTGATAATGAAGGAAAACTGACATGTCCTGTGCTTACTGATGGCAGTGGGCTTGAGTGCAGCCCTTGTGTGGGATTGCTGCAGGGAACTGTAATTTCTCTCCTATTTTATTCATGTCTCGTAGGGCTAAAGGAGGAGTGTGGGGCCTTCAGGTAGCTGCAATAATGGGAGTCTTGTAATGACCTATAACTGACATGAAATGAAAGAATTATAGCCTAGTGCCCTATAAAGGCTGTATTTAAACTGGTCTCTGGAAGGAAATATACAGCATTTGCACATTTTTTTGTTGGCTCCAAGACTGGAGCACAGAGGGAAGAGAAGGTATCATTTTTAGGCTTTAGATTTGGCTATATTGTAGCACTTCCAAATCTTCTGTCAACACTGGCATGGTGTTGCATTCATTAAAAAATGCACAACCTTTAAAAATATCTATCTGTTATATAAATAAAAATAATGCAGCCCTATATTTTTAAGGTATGCTAATCCTGCATGGCCATGGTCTAATTATCAAATGATTTCATGCTACCCTGGTGGCAGGCAACATCCAGACCACTGAACACTTGCTATGGATCTCTCATTAAATCCCTCTTGCACAGTTTCATTCATAAATTTACCATGGCTTTTAAAACAAAATAGTTTGATGCTTATACAGCAATATCAAATAAGAGCAGTGTGTTTCTAGAATGCAGCAACATTTTTCAGATGCTCCACTTCATGCATGACTGAGTAATGGGTGGCAAACTCCATTTTTGCTGCTTTTTAACTTGACTGGAAGCCTTGCTGCTGGTGGGGAGTGCATGATGATTGTGCTCAAATACAAGTGTCACCTTTGTGGAGCTTGGATGTTCTGCTCTCTGCACCAAGTTCCATTTTCTTCATAGGTGCCCTAAGCTGGGTATCAACATTCCTGATCCACAGCCTGCTCCATTCTGGCCACATTGCAGCTAGTGATGCTGGGATGTTCATGGCTCTTACCTTCTCTGATGTTCCTCCAGCACTACTCTGTGTCTGCTCCCAGGTGAAATATGGTGCCTTAGAGCTTTGGAAACATGTCATGTTAACGCTGGAGAGCAAAAATGCAAAGAAAATTGTGGGTCTGTTGGTTACTTTGCTAATTGAACTTCAGAAAGGCTTGGAAAGTTACTTGGTGAAAGTGGGTAGTGTAGGTGTTTTCTTATTTCCATATGGCAATTTTTAACTTTCTAATTCAGTGCAAATGGCTTGTTCCCAAGTGACCATATGATTAACTCCATTAACAGTGCAATTATTAAAAACAGAATTAGATAATATGTGCAGATTTACCTTAGACTGGAATTTACTCTGAACACTTCCATGCCATCTGTGCCAACTTGGTGCCATCTGCTCTTTTACTAGATAAGTTTTGCAGCTTAACAAGAAATCTTCCTTCTGTCCTGTGACTTGGAGCACTCTGGTAGTATTGCTTTCCCCGGGCTTGCACCACCCCTCATTGTGTATTTTTTAAGGCAGTATGAATCCAATTGATCTATTTCCCTTGATCTCTCCAAGCACTGCTGGGGTGGAAATAAATAGAACTATTTCTACCTCGATGTGAGGGCTGGTAGAGAGCCAGGAAGCTGGACATGAGTCACAGGGGTGACAAACAAGAGGCTGAGACACAGAAAATTTGCAGATGAAATCGAGCTGAGTGGTGTTGTTGACCAACCTGAAGGACAGGAGGCATCCAGAGGGACCTGGACAAGAAGCAGGGAACCTCATAACAAGGCAAAGTGAGAGGTTCTGGACCTGGGTCAGGGCAGCCCTGATATCAGCACAGGCTGGGGATG